>VDFB02116010.1:0-21143 GCA_007258455.2 Sequoia sempervirens
GAACCACTTCTCAGGCGGAGAACTGCTTTCACATGAATCCTCTAATTTGCTCGCTCCATCTGAATTGACGCTTCTTGAAACTCCAAAAAGTATTCAACCAATCTATGTTCGTTGAAGAGATTGAATTCAGAATCTTGTGACATGATTTGCCGGAAATATTTCATGAATCCTTCATCAAATACAATTCTGAAAGCAATCACTCTAAGAGAAGATGAAGATGTACTAAAATCTGACAAGAGCCTCACAAGCATCCTCATCAAATAATGAATAAAACCTTCATCAACATGCCAATCATCTCTTTGTGATCCAAGAGTTACCATTTCTTGTTGAATGGATGCACCAGGAGCAGCAGTAGATTCAACTTCATGCAACTCACGTATCAACTCTCCAATGCTGGAAGACAAACTCAAATTTCCTCCTTCAGTAGTCTCTGAAGCAATTCCTTCATCATTTTCAAAAAAAGGATTTACATAAACCTTACTAGCACCTTCTTCATACAAGAGATTGTCAAAAGCCTGAAAAACTTGAGAATTTGAATGCTTTGGTCTCTCAGGATAGCATTCCAAATCATATGTTTCTTGTATGAGATCCAACTCATCAAGAATTTTCTGAAGCTCCTCTACTCTTCTTTTGTTTTCTTGTTCCCATGAATATTGAACAGTAGAAATCTGATTCTCTGCTTCAATCAGAGTCTCATGCACTTCTTGCAACTTCGCTTTGGTAACCTCGTTCCACTCCAATGCCTTGTCAGCAATTTCGGCCACTTTGTCTTTGTCATGAATGATGTGCAAAAGACTAGATTTAATCTCTTCCAAGGCAAACTTAATGGACTTCATATCATCAATTGGAATGTAACATATAACTTCTCCCCTAGGCACATCATAAATCAATTGTTCTACATGCCTATGAATTCTATCAAGATTTGACAAAATTTGAATTCCATTTCCAGTAGCCTGTGAACTTGAGTTGCAATCTTCATATGCTGGCTGAGATGATGTAAAACCACTTTGATGGATAAAGATTTCAAAAATGGCTTGAGCTGTACTCCTGAACTTGTCTCTCATGTGATGAACACTCTTCATCATTCCATCCATAGTGCCTTGCAATTCCTTAGCTTTTTTCCTTAGCTTGATTTCAGGTGAAGAGAAATCTACCTTATAACTACTAGAAGCTTCACCTTCCATGTTGTCTTCTACACATGATTCAAGGGAATTGATCAAATCAGCTTCGAAGTGGGAAGAGACTTCAACTTCCCCTTTCTTCTTCTCCTCCTTGACTTGACTTTCAAACCAACATTCTCTAGAATTGTGAGGAAGCAATTCGCTGGTTGAACACATACCTTCAACTAACCGAACTTCTCCTTCATTTGGATCTACACTTATGGCCTCTTCATGCATCTTTGTTTCAACTTTTATTTCCAAAAGTTCTTTCTTTGAATCTTCAACATGAGGCTTCTTAACACAAGTCAACTCACTGTTCTCCTCGTAGATGTAATGTCCCCATTTTGGCCATACACTCTTCATTTGGATTTAGCCCATTTTAGAATCCGTAGGCTACTTTCGGTTGTGCAAATTAGGGTTTCCTCTCATATCTTTCGGTTAGCGTTTAGGATGTTGTCGCGGACTTACTATTTATATCAGTTTGCTATTTTTATGAAGATCTATCTTTTGGTAGTTTATGTCTAGCAGCGGTTCAATCGCTGCGGTTAGGTGTTAGGTTGGATTTTTGTTGTTTGATGATGTGAGCACCCCACTATTTATAGCAATTGGCTATTTTTAGTAAAGTCAGGTACTAGCGATGGCATCATCGGTAGTTCAACTCAAGTCATCTTGCTATCCATCAATTTCAGTATTGGCATTGGTTTTGGTTATCTCCATGGACTGAGTTTTATACTTAGTCAATTTCATGTTTTTCAGTTGTACCCCACGCCTAGGCTTAATAACTTCATGTTGTTTTAAAAAAGGGTCATTAAGGGGTCATGTTGAGCATTTAATGATTTAAATAAATGCTTTATTGTTGCAATATGGAAATGGACGCCTAAAAGGGAAGTTGAATAATGTTTTATTATTTCAAAAAGTAAATGCTTAAAGGTGGCATCCCTCTTGGAAGTTGAAGTGATTCGACTTCTTGGAATTTGAAGTGTTTCATTTGCTAATTGAAACTTATATATTGCTGCTGTTTGAAGAGCTGGTTATCTTTGGAAAAAATATAATGTTACGCTGTTGGTTTGAAATCTAGAATCCGGCTAAGGGATAGCTTAGCAAATTTACTCCTCTTTGGGCCTGAAACTATGGTTCCCTAGGTGGTGGATTGTGAGTGTGCTTCATCCAGAAGTACATATTGAGCATTATTGTGGAGTTTTGGTGAGATATTTCCAGTTTTCATGTTGCTGGTTTATCATGGCTGAAAGTAATTTTTGTATACAGCTTTTGGATGACATTTAATTTTGTTCTGGGTATTGGTGATTCATGTTTGTTGACTATGGGCGACCCTTCTCATAGAAGATGAGAATTTATTGTGAAGAATCTGATTTTTAAGAGCCAAATCGCCCTTTCAGCCAGGCCGTACCTTCTTGCTGGGCATTGGAATTCGTGCCAAATAAATAGGGATGCTTTGATGCAGTTTTATGATCTGCTTGGAGGCGCCATCCTCCTAGAAGACCTTTGCACTTCGTTTTAGTCAATTCGGAGGTAAATTCATGAAGTTATGAGCATTTCTTTGATTTCCAACTTGCTGGTTCACAGTTTCAGTCTACTGGTTTTTGTTATCAGACCTCATTAAGTTCAGATTTTGGCTTCATTATCAGTCCTTGAGAGTTTTAAACATTGCTATAATCATCCTTATATTTGTATTCATTCTATTGTTGTAACACTCGTAATTTGCAGATTCTTTCAATTGTAAGGTTGAGAATTAGTAGTACTAATCCAACCATTATTATTATTGCAATTACTTGTGATTTCTAATGCAAATACTTTAACCCCTAGATGGTTTACCGCCAGTGTGGAGAATAAACTTTGTAACTCTCATTGTATCCACTGAAAAGTGGAGAATTCCCACTCAAGAGTGGATGCCCGCCGCAGCGGATGAATTAGTTGAATTGTTTGTAGTATTCCCCCCACTATTTAAGTGGTTGAACGGAAATCTTTATGGCTAGTTCACCGCCTAAGTTCTTTCAGTTTTGTAATACTTACTCCGCCATATGTTAGCACCTCGCCTTCAAAGGGATCTTGTGTGCACATTCTTGGCATTGAGTTTATTTTGTACTTCCAGTTGTAATCATCCTATAGTTGTTGAGTTATTAGATCCTAGGGATCCTCTGACCATATGCCCGCCCCTCTTCCTTAAGTGGTTTTAAGGCACATTCTTGGTTAGAGTTCTTTTCTGCATCGTTTTGGTTTGGAGCTAACCTTAACGGGTGCATGTGCATTGTAATTGATATTGAAAATCAAGAGAAAAATTGGTATATTTCAATAGAAATAGAAATTACCTCACTAGTCTTCAAGGCTTCCACTGACACATTACATTCTTTTACAGAATGCTTGGATGAGTGCAAATCCGTAGATACCCCTTGAACTTTTGCAATGTCTTCAAAGGGATTCCAACTTTCATCCTCCTCTTCAACTTCGGAAATCTCCTCTTTGTTCACAACAGTCTTCTTCAAAAATGGTTTCAACTTATCTTCACATTGACTGAAAATTTCTTTAACTAACAAATCAGCAGTGGGAGAAATATGCTCTTCACGTTTATAAGCATCCAAGAGAAGAGTTTGGACACTTTCAGGAAGACTATCAGCTTCTTTAATTGTAGAGATTAGAACATTCATGACAGCTGCAAACATACCCTCTTCTTGCTCACTCCAAGTCGAGGTGAAGAGGTAATTAAACAAGTGATAAATCTAATTCTCCATCTCCAATTCTATCAATAAGATGCAAGCACTAACTTCAGAGAATGTTTTTAAAACAATTGCTCTTCTTGAAAACAAGTTACTACCAGTTTCATCCAAATCTTGAAAACTTTCCACTATCATATTTAATATGATCTTCATCATTTTGTCATCATAGGGCAACTAGGGAATTACAATTCTTATTATCTCCATGAAACAAGAAGAAATCAGCAGCTTGGTTTCTTCATCAAGATGCCCCAACCAATAGGGTTGATTCAAAAAATTCACTGTAGGTGCTAAAGCCAACCACATTTCCTCCGAAGGTAATGGCTTCAATTGTCTCAGACATTGTTCTAACAAATGAAGAATGTTCTCTTCATTTTATCTTGACTAAAATTCTTTTCCAAGTCTCTTTCCAGCCAAAAAGAGAGTCTCTGCCAACTTCATCTCTTTTTCATTAGCCATGCCTAACTGCCAACTCCTGGATACCACAAGGAGCTGAACTAGAATCTGTTCTAACTTTGGGAGTGATACCGGAGATCACTGTCATTCATCTATCTCAACATGAAGCATTGATCCACAGGATGGCAGGATCTTCTACTATGATACCACTGAAATATGCCCCTTAATTTTTTCTTGGAATTTTCACGACACAATCAACATTACGCCAAATGAATTAGCGTTAGCTCAAAATTGAAAATTCAAATTTAAAAGATCTCAACGCCAAGAATGCACACTCAATCCCAATGAAGGAGAGGTGTTGTCATATGGCGGAGAAAACTAAGCAATAACTAAAATGTAATTACAATTGAATGGAGCTAGGTGGTGAACCAGCCATGAAAGAATTTCGCACTTCCACTAAATCAGTGGGGGGAAAGAGATTACAAAACAAACTAATTCATCCGCTGCAGTGGGCATCCGCTGCAGTGGGCATCCACTCGTGAGTGGGGATTCACCACTTCTCAGTGGGTATAAATGAGAGATTAACAAGTTCTTTTTCCACACTGGCGGTAAACCATCCAGGGGTTACAATGTGAGAATTAAACACAAGTAAAGTAGTAAGAATGACTGAAACAATACTACTGTTTTCAATCTTACAATGTAAAGGACTACTGCAAATTACAAGTAATTACAATAGAATCAATAGACAAAGAAATATATGAATTTCCACTCAAGAATCTCTCAATTATTGAAGTAATGAACTGAAACCAAAGATTGAAATAAATCTGATATAAAATCTGCAAAACTGGAAGTTTGAACCAGCAAACATCATCACACCAAAATTGATAAAACTCTTACCACACTTCGAAACTTGAACCAAACTAAAAGTGCATCACCTTTAGAGCTAGACGACCTTGAAACAAACAATTTTCAACCTTCAAACTCAGAAAATCCAACCAGCACATTTTCCAAGGAAAAGATGAATGGTGGAAGCCCTAGAGGATCGATTGAAAAGAGTCGGTTGCTTCTATTTTCACTTGCATTGCACTTGAAAGATCCGATCCTAAGTCTTTGGTAAAAGTAACTTGCAAATGCTCATCAAAAACCCGATTCTACTTGGTGCGAACTTGTAAAGACCCTTAAAAACTCCGATGCAAGTTAAAATCATTTAGAATCAGCCTCTTTGCTTGCTTTGAGTCTTGAAATTTCCGACGCCATTGAAGAGAGAGCAGTTTGTGTTTGAATTCGCTTCTTTTCCTCTTTTCATGGCGGATTTTTGAATGTTCAACTGCAATAAAAGCCCATTCAGCTGTGACAAATCATAAGGCATCTAGGGTTTTCTGCTTCTTTTAGTTTGCAATCTTTCATTACAGGTATGTTCGCATTTCTTTCATGAGTTTCTTCTTATTTTAGTGTGTTTTTACTCATGTTTTCATGGCGTCTTTGTTTAATGTTATTTATTTTATAAATAAAACGTTTTTTTTTTGTGAAAACAACCTTCCTTTCATGCTAAATCCGTTTCTTTTCATTTGCCATACGCCTTCATTGTAAAATGCGTTTCTCATATTCAAACACCATTTATTCGCCTTTCATTCTCATTTTCAAACACCTCCATTTCATGATAAAATCTGTTTTCATTCAAAAACGTCTTCCTATACGCGTTTTCTTCTCATTTTATTTCAATACGCCTTTATACAAACGCGTTTTGCATTCTTATTGACTGAAAAACATTGCTTATTTCATTTCATGCCCCATACCATTCAAACAACGTTATTTATTTCATAAATAATAAAACGTTTTTGTGAAAACGTCATTCCTTTCTACATTAAAACGCATTTTTCACTGTTTTAGCTGAAAACGTGTTTCCCTCATTTCGCTCTCCATATTCAAACGCATTCAATAAACTAAGTTTCATTCCACCCCCGTTTGCTAAAATGCGTTTTCATTTTCAGTTCATTCCATTTCCATACATATTCACATATCTTTCCATTTCATCTCATTCCCATTTCCTTGAAAAGAGAAAATATAAAAATTGCCCTTGGAGGAAAATTGGGTTTTTGCCCACTCATTACAAGTAGGAAGTTTTAATAAAGAATGCAAGTTAAAAGTTTTCAAAATTTACTTGCAATGTCTTTCTATTTTTCCTATTATACATTTTTCACTTGCAATGGCTTCTCAAAATCCCGAAATGCACTATTCACTTGCAGCCAGCCTTTAAAATCCCGAAATACCTTATAAGTGCCTAAAAATTGGACTTTTTGAGCTTGACCACAAATGCAAGTTGAAAGTTCTAACTTGCACTTTTCAAAGATGTAATTTAACTTTTTCATTTGTCATGAAAAACACATGTCCCTTTCACTTGCAATTAGCCTCCAAAGATCCGAAATGAGTTATAATGCTCATTTTCTGCCCTTATACAACAAAAACACCATTTCGAGTTAGAGCCTTCACCATGTCTATGCCTGTTAATGTTGATGATGTCTTAACTTTATGGAATTTTCATCGCAGCCTTGCAGATTCTTGTTCGATGACGGAGGAACCAGCTTCTCCATCGAACAAAAAGATGAAGTATAAGTATGACAAGTATCAGAATGAGATTCCTCCTTCTCATGTTGTCTCAAACATCGAAGAAATCAGAGACACGGAAATCAGACATGTTGATATGACAAAATTTCTTAAGAGGACTGTGAAATCAACTTCTCATCATATGCAGTTGTTGCTGAGAAGTCACATCCATTTGGTTTCTTCTTTCCCTGTTGTTGCCCTAGAGCCAGAGTTTGTCCTTGCATGCACAACTCGCTTCGACAAAGAATCCAGAACTATTAAAGATGATGATGGTAATGTGGTCATTAGGCTTGATCCAAAAACCATTAATAGGATTTTTAGAGTTCCAGATGCACCGATATATTCAGACATCTCAATAAAGAGTGCTCTAGATCATTATGAACAGAAGAAAGCAGATTGTATACAACACATCAATACTAAATGGCTTCTGAAGCGTCGAACTTGTGTGTCTCGGTGGCCTAAGCTATACAGATTTGAATTCAAAGAAGAGGTCAATGATATAATCACACTCTTGAGTAGGATAATGGGGTTGAAATTCTCTAATGTCTTTGAGAAATGGATGTACAAGTTCATAGTGGTGATAAGGAAGGCACAACACCCAATCTTTTGGGGTGAGATAATCAGCGATAGTTTACGTGAGCAGCTTGCACAAGTTCCCACTACGCTCACATTCTACATGAACTCCTATTTGGTCTACATAGCAACTTCATTGAGACAATTTCCAGGCCTTTCCACCAAAGGAGATAGATCACTAGTTCCAGTTTGGGAGTATTATGATCAACTGCCTTTGAGACCAAGCAAAATTCATTATAGAAGAGTCCAAGATGCATTCTTTGGTCATTTCATGTGTCTATTTGACAAAACCTTGCAAAACAAAAGAGTATCTGACGCTGCTTGGAAGAAGGTCAATGAATATGGTTGTCTCTTCCTCCAGTTTCCCACTTTTACCTACATGAGAGTTGGCTGTTTCGAAGATCAGCCATACATGCTTCCAAGATATCCAACAGATAAAATCATTCTAATGGAGCTTGCAAGGTAGTTGATGACAGTGCATGCACGACAAACTGTACAACATAAAGTTGGAGTAAGTATCTCATCTCATAATCCATTGCAGATTGGGAGATACTCCTTGACAACTACCTCAAAGGCAAAAGCAATAGAAACCGAAATTCAGGAGATCAAATTAAAAAGATTCAAGGCGAGAACAGATTTCAACTACAGAGGAATGAAGGACAAGATAAAAAGAGCTTTCACTCATGTACATCGCCTTGAAGATATTTGGGTAGATCTCCGAACAGAGGACATCCATAAAATGGACTATTGCAGGCTCACAGTTGAACAAATTATAGATCTTAATCTGACCTTGATCCCAGAAGGAGTGATTGATGATGGCCAGATTTTAGATCCAGAGTATGAGGAACAAAGGGTTGCTGACGCTTCTATTCCAGCAATACGGTGGTCTCATAAAGAATCAAGTTCTATCTTTAACAAATTTCAATCAGTCTTGGCAAATACTAATTCTTGGCTCAAGAGCATAGGTGTCAAAACTATAAAAATCAGGGTTAATGATGATGATGATTCAGTTGGACCTGTTGGATTGAAATCAAAAGTCAAAGATAAGTCCAAGGAAGGTGCTTCTTCTTCAGGAACCAGAATCAAGTTAAAAGTCAGTCGTGCTGTGGAAAAACCTTTGGAGAAAACAACATTAAAAGGGAAGGAGGTTAAAGAGACGCAGATCCAAATCATTGATCAGCAAGAAGGACAGGTTCTTGAGTCTCCTACTGCTCTAAATATGATGTCTCCTCATATTGATGCTGCACCAGTATCAATATTGTCTCCCATGTCTCAAATTGATAGTGATGTTGATTCTTTCTCAACGGTTTTTGTTCCTTCTATTGCTCCTACGGAAGTTGCTCTTCATACATCAACTTCATCCACATTGACCACTTCTATGGAGAACATGCATGATAATTTGGAGAATGTTTTTGATGCCAATCCAATGTATCCAATGACATCACAGATGACACGTCCAGAAATAGATACATCAGTTGCAAGTTTTGATTGCTTTATGGCTAATGCTGATCACAATACGCCATCCGAACAAACTTTTGTTGCAATTCAAACTGAGACATCTCCTAGGGTAACAACTATGGCACAGAATGAATCTGTTTCTGCACAAACCACGATTGTTGTTTCAAATACAAATACATTGGATCTTCCTCCATGGTTGAGTTTAGTCACTTTAAAGAGAAAGAAACAGGCAATCTCTCCTGATGTATTTGATTCTCAGCAGTTGAAGAAATCAAAGCCAAAGGTTGCAAAGAAGGCTAAAATGGTTTCACGGGTGGTTGTAGAGAGCAATAGGATGAAGTATGCAGAAATAGCTGAACCTCTTGCAGACAAGTCACCAGAAGAGATGCAAGTATCTGATTACAAATTCACCAGGGTGGATTTAGGCAAACAAACACATGCTACCATGATGCAAGATGCCCAAAGTTCAGTAACTGTCTTGACACATAGTTATAATGAACTCTTGGCAAAGAAAGAAAAGCTGAAAGAAGAGAATGCACAACTTGTTTCAGTAATTCAAAAGATTACCAACTCTTCAGAGCAAGTTAATCCATTAACTTCTTTTACCTTTGAAGAATCAGTCAAGCAATTGGAGAAAATTGCACAAAAGGCTAAAGCAATTGATTCTTGGGCAGCACAGCTGATTGATCAAGGTATACCAGTAATTGAAAAGGCATTACAAATTTTGAATACTGTCAGAATAGCAAGAGTAAAGATGAATCAGACTTTGGAAGCTTTCAAGCAAAGTTTGGATTCACTTGAAAAAGATTTAAAAATATGGCATGAGATGGATCAAGTCAAGCTAGAAATTCTACGCAGCGATTCAATCATACCAAATAGAGAAAAATATGTAGAATTTGAAGAACTCATGACAAACAAGTCATTAGTTATTGAGGATCTCATCAAAGATGTTCAAGCTACACTAGAGATGAGTGACGAAGTTGAGCAGGACATACTTTCTAGCTTTGAGAAAATGTCTTGCAGAATTTTAAATCACAAAGGAGAATTACTTGCAACTGATGTGGTTACTACAGAAATAGCAACAAATCTTCGTCAAGAGCTGGAATCAAAACAGTTTACCATGGATTCAATTCATAAGTTTGTTAATCATCGAATGATCCTTGATAAGATGCAAACTGTTTATGAAGAACATAAAGAAGCAACAATAAGGTATTTTGATGTAATCCTTAAGACTGTTGTGGTTGCCAAGAACACACTAGGCCCCGATCCAGATGAGTTGCAGGAATTTATCAGCAAATTTCAGTCTTTCAAAGCTAGGACTGAAATGGAATAAAAGTGTTTTATCTTTATGTATTTTGTTTTCGACAAACTACATGTAAAAACAAATTTTGTAATCGCAAGTGTTCCTTTCACTTGCAGTTTTGTAAAATATAATTACATGTAATCAAATTACAAGTCAAGATAATTTAGGACTGTAATTTGGAATAAGTCAATTGCAAGTAGTTGGTGGTTGAGAGAATTTCTCAAGTTAGTTGGGATCCTCCCACCTTTTTCTCATAACCTCTCTCCTATAAATAGTTGAGAGGGTCCTTTCTAATTTTTATCTTTTTGGCAAGCAAGAAAATTCTGCAGAATTTTGTACTCATAAAGACTTTTAGCTTTATAGTTATAAGTTGTTCTTTTCCAAGTAATATCAAAGAGTTGGAAATTTCAGACTTTGTGTTGAAGTCCTACTTTGCATCCATTGTGTTCTTATGTCATTTTGAAGCATTACTTTATGATTATTTGGAGATTGTGGAAGATTGCTAAGGAGAGCTTCAATTGAAATATTTGTAGACTTTGTGCTGTGAATGTTGAAGGTTGAATTCATAATTTTAGTTTAGAAGTTAAGAAGAATTGCTAGTCTTTGTGCTCGTAATAATTCTCATTTGTAGTAATTAATAGATACATCATACTTGCAGACTTTGTGCTGTTTTATGCTGTATATTGTCATTAGATTATCTTTCAAAAGGGTAGATAGGATCTCAGATTTTCAAGACTTTGTGCTTGAGATTGTTTTCCTGTCCCGAAAGAAGTGACGAAAGTTTTTGAGCTTTCAGAAAACTTCATTTCCTTTCTCTTGATTTTATTGCAAGCTGCTGTAAAAGTTTATTTAAAAGTTAATGTTACTTTTCTGAAAAGAGAAAAGGATTTAATCTTTCCTAAAACAAGAGGAAAGATTATTGTTCCACCCATATTTGTTTTAGTTAGTAGGAAAGGGGGAGCCTTCCCTTAATTAGGAGAGTTTTAACTTACACACTGTGGCCGAAACCACTATTTTGCTAAACCTCACAAGTTTGCAAAATATTCAACCAACTGCTTGCCAAAATAGAACTTACTAAAATAGTAGAATTAGAAAAATTGTCCAATGCCTTTGCATGTCATACCACCTCTGAGAAGCTCTGAAAACCCAAAAGAATCGCAATCCAAATCACGAGGAACTTGATATGTTTGGCTAAAAATAGCAAGTTCCGGAAAAGGTTGTCCGATGGAGATGCATGTCACACCATTCCGAAGCTCTCCAAAAACCCAAAAAACTTCACTAGACACGCGTCATAAACTCAAACATGCAAACCATCAAAAATGCTTCAGAACCCCAACAAGATAGGAAACCCTAATTTTACCTCTGACGAGCCTATGGGCTTCTGGAAATAGGCTACCAGTCACTGAAGGGCATATAGAAAAAATGGGGACATTACATTGTCGACTTACATTTTTAGTAAATTGTTAGTTTTAGAAAAAATTTAAAAAGGGACATGACAAGTCCTCCCTTCCAAAAATTTCTTGTCCTCAAGAAATTGCAATAATGATGCTCAAAAATCATGATACCCAAAATAACCAAACGTTGCATACTACAAATCAAATTGTGATCTTGTACTTACGAATCATTGTACATTCCTCTCAAACATTTTGATAATTACTTGAAAAATATACTTGTGCTCTATAATTTTGTGGGTATGAATCTCAATGTGCAACCTCTTACTCCATATTACCCAATGTTTTGTATTGTTCCTTCCAATTTTTCCAATCAATAACCTCCTCATTTCAACTCCTTCCCAAAGTTGTGTATGTGCACTGTCACCAAGAAAACTATACAAAAATATCTTGCAACCATTATCAAAGACATAAATTTGTATGCAGCCTAGAGGATGGTTACAACAAAAAATAAATCCTTCATAATAATGGATACCAATCTTAGAAACAATTTCCTTCATTACCTTGGAATCATGGAGACACTTTCTGTAGGATATATCACAAACTGCTACTAGTCTTGCCTCTATTTGAAAGATGCTTGATACAACTTTAGGATCTGATTTGGAAAAGTAATGGAACATATGAATAGAAAATTTCATCACATAACAGCATTCCAAACTCCACCAAACTCTAAATATTGATATTGCAACACAAAGGCCCTTCTTACGGAAGACTATGCACTCTCTAAATCCTTCCACAAGCACAATCCGATCTTCATATAAAATTTTCAACATGAAAATAGAAAGTAATTTTATTAAATGTTCAACCATGTTGGAGAACTTACATAATTGATAGCTTCCACCTTGTGACACATCCAAAACAATCTCTCACTGCAATACAAATAGTATCTAGGTTCTCTAGCTAGAAGTGCATTGTCAATAGGCAACTTGAATTTAAAACTTCTGAAACATTTGTTGATGTAATGGGTCTGATTTTTGCTGCTATTAGGACTGTCATAATATCCGTTGCATCTTCTATCACAGCCATTATACATTTTGGAAACAAATCTTCTATTCACCTCTACATTGTTGAGATTATATATCATGAAAATACATAACTAAAGGCCCAAATTTTACCTCAATTAGAGAGAAGATATTTTTAGTCTCATGGACTGATCTATATGATCTAAAATATATTAATAAAGTGATCATAAAGCAGAAACATTCATTCCATGGCACTCTAAAATTCCAAATGATAAACAATAACTTATCTTGTAAGAAGATGATTTACTCTCTGGAATCATTCATTGGCATATGCTTGACTTCCTTCACAAATACTTGTAGAATGTTAGAGACAAATGCATCCTCAATAAAATATAACATGAGGGAAATATTGTGACTTATATAAAAAATAAGAAAATTCCATGAAACAATCTTTCTAAAAAAGTCATTTGTCACCATCCTTTGAAAAGCCCATTTTTGTAGCTCATCAAACCCATAATACCAACACAAAGAAATCCTCCATCCAAAGTACTTCACACGACTATCAAGGTTTGATTGATGTTTGAATATGTTCAAAGACTAATTTTAAACCTTTTTATCATACCTTAGCAAGCCATCCTCTAAAAATTTGAACTTCATGTAATCAAGTTTCTCAAATTCCCATCTTTGCAATGAGATCCAATCAATTCTCTTTCCTATAGCACCACAGACTATAGTGGACCCATGCGAGAAATCTGAAATATTAGTTTCATGTAGGGAAATACCTTTTCATCTTCTTTCCACTCCTCTTGAGAAATCCCTTTGATCATGCTTTGAGCACCAAAAATGTGAGTCAAGAGTGTGATGCCAATCTCCCAAAAATGTGCCATATTAAAAGACTCTTGTTGTTGAAATACATTAGTATATCTATCCACATTTTCCAAAGCAACTTCCCAACCCTTATTGGAATTCAAAATATTATCATCACCAATGAAATCAAAATTTCTCACCTAATTCTCCATGAATTGCAAAATCAAATTGTAAGGAAAGATCTTGTACTTTACATGCTTCTTGCAAATGGATGACTGGGAGTAGCATGTTACCAAATCAACATATATGACAAAGTTACAGTGTTTGCATCCAATGGCATGTTGGATCATCCACTCTAAAGATGAACCTAAAAACATATATTTGGAAAGTCCTTTTTGTTGATTTAGAAGAAGTAAATTGGTAAATAGAGATCTATGATGTCCATCAAGAAAAATCAAAACTTGCATACTCTTAATCAACAAACAATTTGTTGCCCACTTAAATTCTCCTTTGTTACTCTTCTACACATTGATGTGAGAAATCAGAAATGTAAACAACAAAACATGAGTTGATTACTCCATTTTACTTGCTTTCCTCACTACAACAAAATATAGAAAATGGTGCGAACCCCCCTCTGCACCAAAGGCTCATGCTTGCTCTATATAAACATGCCCTAGCTAATAATCCCCACGGCAATCCCCTACCTACTAGAGTGGACAATCCGAATCAAAATGTTGGGGATGATGATGTAATATCCCTTACTACTTCTAATCTAAATTTGCCTTCAAGGAATATCGTCAGGGTTAACAAAATGCGAAACAAAGATCTTGGTTGCTAAGTCCTTCTAACACTTTAGGGTTTTTCACCTAAAGGAGAGGTATAGACCAAAATGAAAATGCTCACACCTTTGAAAACCACTGTAATATCCTTGCAAAAACTAGCCCTAATTCACTATTTAAGGCTCCAAGGAATATTGTCAAACACTTTCCCAACAACCCCTTAACTTGTTGTTTTGTAATTTTTAGTTTGCTTGCTATTCTTCCAATGGTTCCAAATAAGTTTAATTGCTTGCAAAACAACTTTACGATGTCTAGGCAAAGATCGAATATGACAATGCAATTCTTTTTGTCTTTGAATGCAATACATGAACATCTACATAAAAATGTGCACCTACAGCCAAGTAGCATTTCTACAAACACTTGGCATACATAATAGTATGCTGATCATGAAAGATGCAAACTTTCTCAATACAACAAATATATGATCTGCAACTTATACCTCCTTTATTATGATATGAAGTCTAATACAATGCTGATCTAAAGGCCAAGACTCTTGGCATTACAACTTATGCAGCTTCTATAATTTTCTGAGTACAAATGGCTGCCACTAATACTGACTGTACTATGACTTAAATTGAATGCAAAGCAATACAATGAACCTGGAATAGAAGCACCTAGGATTGGAGATGAAGCAAGCAATGGTAGTCCAAGAAAAGCCTCCTCTTGACCAAATCGATGCACTACTCCAGCCGCCCCTGTTATGAATCAAACCATCAATATTAAATTATTGCAGCCTTCTTCAACCTCTTTCAAGCATCAAATATCATTGCCATGTCCTCAAGAATGAAGCACTCCAGCTGGAGGAGAAAATCGATGCAAATGAGACCCTTGGCAAGCAAAATTGTGGTCTTCTATGGCGCCCTTGTATGACTGTAATTTCTGATCAGACTTCTACAATGTATATCAGACTTCTAATGCTCCTCCAAAATGTCTTCTATGCTACCAATCAATGCAAGTGTGATCTCCAATGCTATCTACAGCTGATATGCAAAAACTCCTAAATCGAACCAACACAAAATTGGCCTTTGGCCACAAATTTTGGCACAATGAAAAGTCTGAAGTAACTCCTCCAATCAGCTGCAACCCTTCAGTAGAAAGTTTCACTACCTCAGTTATGCAATCAATGGGATAATTCGTACCCAAAGACCTCAATTGTATTATGCAGAAACCCTAGGCTTCTCCACAACCAGCATAACAAATCAAGTATCAAATACCCAGCATGAAGAGAATAATGGCAACCCCCTCTACTTATACTTTTCCTTCCAAGTCTAGGGCGGCCATCCAAAAGCTTCCATAATACACTTTTTATTTTATTTTATTTTATATTTTTATATTTAATATTTGCACTTTATAATATTTAAAATATAATTCATTAAGTGCAACATGATATCAAATCATCTGGAAAACATAATATGTTTTCCAACACATTATGTTTTCAATCATTCAACATACAATAGGAAACCTCCATACAACACCTAAATCCACGAAAGAAGCCAACCATCATTTGGGTAACTGCCACAAAGACCCTCTAATCATGCCCTATTAGCCTACAAGGGCCACTGATAGGCTAATCAAGATGATGTGTGAATGTCTAACTGGAAGGGGACATTACAGATGATGAACCCCGAGCTGTGGTTAATCCCATTCCCATGCCTAACCCTAGGCCCCTGTCCCAAATTATTGGCCACAAGGCGATTTCCCCTGTTAATACTTCTTCCTTTGCTGCTAAAAGCTCCACTCCTTCCAACCCGGTGGGTAAGTCAATCCCTGCTAAAAATTTTGTTGAGCTCGAATAGGTCAAGGCAACCCCGGAGAAGTGGAAACACTCACCGCTTCTCCTGGAACCTCCGAGGGCCAAGAATCTGAAAAACAACTTGAAAAAACAAAGTGAGGTCATAACAATAAAGGAAGAAAAGGAGGGGAGTCAAAAGGATTTTGTGGAGGAAGGGCAGTCGAGTCAATCTAGTGGAGGCCGAAGATCTGCCCGCCTTGCAAAGGTTGCCTCACAGAATAAAAAAGGAAAACAAAAGTCCATTGTCCATAATGAAGAAGCTTTGGAGGTTGAAGTGTTTAAGCCTCAAATGGATGATGACAGTGAGGATATGGAATTTGAAGAGACTGTGTATGACATGGGAGAAGGAGGAATGGAGGAGGATAATCAAGACAAGGAGGCGGAAGATATTGGTAAAGAGGAGGGGTATAGGGTTGATATGTCTAAAGAGAAGGAAGATACTGGTAGAGAGGAGGAGCATAGGATTGACATGTCAAATGCCACTGTGACTGAGAACATTGCTACTGCTACTAACACTTGAGAATTCTAACATTGATTTTCTTAAAAGAAGGATTACCTACATGCAACTCCAGATGGATGATATGGAGGAAGTCATAATCACTTTGATGAGAGTTACCAAAGGTCTCATGTGCAGGGCTATGGTGGGTGTTGTTTCGGGCCTAACAAAGATAAGGAAAATTCTAAAGAAGATGGGTAAGAGTGAAGATATACAAGACCAGACTAAAGAAGAGGGACTTGACTGGAGGGAGTTTGTCTCCCAAATTGGCGACCACTGGGACCTGATAGCCAATGCCAAATAATGGCATGGTTTATTTTATTTGTCTATGGCTGCTCAACACTTTTTGAATTACTGCTTTTTAATCCCGGACTGCTATTATGTAATAGCTTTGTTATTGTTAAGTTTATGTTGTACTTGGATTGACCTTATTAATGGTCTACGTATCATTAGTAGGATTAGTAGGGGTATTATGTTTTTGATTAAGTTTATCATGGTTCTATGGTTACAATTTTCGGACTCTCGGCCTGCGCCCCATTTTGGTTTCTAGTTCTAGTTTGTTGTTGTTTTCGGGTGTTGGCAATTGTTGTTCTTCCATGCCTGCTTTCTTTTTTGTTGTTTTGGCTTGTAACCATGGGATCAGGGCCCTTCCCTGCTTAATTAATCAAAAACATGAGTTGACTACCTCCACAAAACTGTCAAATGCCACAAGTATTGCATTCTAATGCATGCCAAGAATATGGATCCTTGTTAAGTATGAAAGGTCTATCACCCAAAAATATTTTAACCTCAAAAACATTGTAGCTCCTAGACCCTTAATATAGAAGTCTTTACCCTTGTTCAAAGTTATGATCAACCTTTATCTATCCATGTATATAGAATGGATATTCTATTTGTGACTATGGTATCAAACCCATAAATTATTTCAGTCTTCAAATGAATTTGAATGTTACCCCTCTATGATTCATTGGAAAAGGAACCAGGGTCCCATACCATCATGCATGAATGAGTCAAAACTATAGAAAGTTGATTTGTATCATATACGGATAGACTATCACCTGGATCCCATATACAAAGATAATCTTGACTTGGGATTAATGGACTCATATTCTCTATGCTACAAATCATAGCCTTGTTCATATCTTTCTCTTTAGAACATTTTCTAAGATGATAGAAATCTTGTAGAGGCATAGTAGGATAAATCAAATCATAACTTGGCTTCAATAAACACGTTCATCCATCTTTTCCATTAGAGGTATGGTTAAAACAACCTCAATAACTTCACTCTTGTGACTCCAAGCTTCCAGCTTAGGGCTGTCCAAAGCAATCATTTTTCCTTCATTTCTAGAATCATCAAGCTCTTCTACTAAAACTTCTGAAAGGACAATCTGATCAACTCCATGTTCCATACTTTCTTGCGAATTATTTTTCCCATCTCCAATATGATAGATGCAATCTTTCTATTCTTCCTCCTTGTTTGGATCAAAGATGTCCTGAATCTCAACTTTCATTTGTTCTTCTAGTTCAACTCTTTGTTCCTTGATCTCTTCCTTGATGACTTCTGAATTTAATTGTTCCTCTTTAGCCCATATGAAGAACTCATAAAATGATTCTTTAATCCTGAAATCTTCAAAAAAACT
Organism: Sequoia sempervirens; assembly: GCA_007258455.2. Classification (NCBI taxonomy): domain Eukaryota; kingdom Viridiplantae; phylum Streptophyta; class Pinopsida; order Cupressales; family Cupressaceae; genus Sequoia; species Sequoia sempervirens. The sequence goes on from VDFB02116010.1 coordinate 18,211, forward strand.
CTAGTACTCTTCAAATAATTTGATGATCATATTATCTTGGGGCATAGTTATCCCTTTGACTTCTAAATAATCTAAAAATGTAAGAGACTTCTTTTCATCTTCTCTTAGAAATATGTACTCTTTATACCATTTGGAAACCTTTTTTGCATTGTCTGACTGTATCAGTCTCCCACTCTTAAACATTGATTCAAGGAAACCCATGATTCACATCAATCATCCAATAACTTAATTTACCCTATAGGCTAGCAAGATCACTGCTCCAATACCACTGTAATGTCCCATATTAAATTTATTTGATAATTTAATCAAATTGCAACAAAGGAAATTCTAAGAAATTAATTTAATTAATCCAAACCCTCTAAAATCAACTTATCCAAATTAAACTGAAATTTATTAGAAGTTTTAATTATAAACCTCACAGATCATGCACCCAATTACACAGATTTCACCCAAACTTCAGGAATAACTTTCGAAACTTAAGGTGAAAGTAAATGGCAGAAAAATAAATAATATTTGAACCAAACCCATGGCCTCAAATTTGATATAATCAACCAAAACTTCTGCTACAAATAAACCCCATTCGGTGAGCAAAAATGAAGCCTAGAATGTATTGCGAGCTCACAAACTTCTGGATAAATTCACCAAAATTGTAATGTCCCCGTTTTGGAGGTAGAATAATTAAATTAAATTAATTAATTAAGTTGTCCAAAATAATGATATTTCATAAGGATGACTAATTGATTATTTTAATTAAATTAAAAAGTGACATTAAATTAATTATTTGTAAGGCTATCAAATAAATAAAAATTATAAGGTGACCTTATATTTAATTAATTTATTAAAGTGACTTGAATAAAATATTATATCATAAAGTCACTAAAATAAAATAATATTCTAGAAGCTTCTTGAAGAATTGGAGAAAATAAATAAATAGAGGGGTTGGCTAAGCTTCTAATCATCCAGGTATTTTGATATTGACATTTGATTGAGTTTATTGTGGAACCTATGGTTTCTACAGTTTCTACATTCGATCATTGAGACCGAAAGCTCTCTTTGATTGGCATAACTAAGGTGGTGAAAGATCCTCCGAAGGGTTGAAAAGTTGAGGAAGTTACTTCAGACTTTATACTTGTACTTCAAAGCAAAATTTTAATGGCCATTGGCCAAAAATTTTGAAGGTTCCGATTGGGCAATAATTGCAAATTGAAGTTCATCACTTTAGCTATTTTGGAGCGATTTCTTGGCATATATTAGTAGTCTGATATACTTCATAGCAGTCAATAAGTGGCTGGCTGGGAGCCACGTTTTTGCTTGGGGAGGGTTGTTTGGGCAGCAATTTCTTCAAAGAACTTGAGTGCCTTGCCCTTTTAGACTTGGCAATCATTCTTGTTCATAAAGGAGGCCCTAAGAGGCTATCAATTATTTATTTTCTGCATCATCCTTCACAGCAGGGGTGCTGCCATTAGAGGAGGGCGATTTGGCTGAAAGAGGCTCTAAATAAATCCAAGAAAATTCATGATCCATTGTGGACTTATTTGGAGGTTAAGCACTGCTTTTGGGAGGCCAAATCAAGCCTCAACTAAGGGAATCGGATTTTTATATGGTACAGATATGAATTTCTAGTCAAGGTTGGAACTGGTATAGATTTCGATTTGGACTGAGGAAGGCATTTTCATGATCATAAAGGCTGACAATACTGCTTCAATACATCGCTCCTTCAAGCAGGTTCATTATATCATCTTGTAATTATTTATATTTGAAAGTTGTAATTCAGATTTTAGAAGAGGATTAGTCAAATATTTTGTGAAGCCAAGAGTCTTGGCTTTATATCAGCATTGTAATCAGTCTATATTGCAGTCAAATAAAGGAGTCATAAGGTTGCATTCAGCTCTTAAGTTATTGCTTCAATTATTACTTTGCATGACAACTGTCTGTCAAAATGTCATACTGTTGTAGGTGATCATTTCTCACGCTTAGATCATATATATGCATTGAAAAATACCAAAATAATTGCACATTCATTCTAGGACATTGTTTAGACAATTTAGAGTCATTTTGCAAACATTCTTATTGGTGATAAGTGAAGGAAAGTGCCATTAAAGCAAACTGAAATGTTATATCAGTCATATATCCCTTGTATGCAAAGTGTTTGACAAAATTCTCAGGGCCAAAAAGTAGAAGTTTTTCAATCAAATTTAATCAGAGATATTACAAAAATTTAAGCCAATTTATTTATTGATAAAATAATGAGTTTACACAGCAAAAATTAGTAGAACCACAACCTCAAGACTGGAAATTAACTCCTACAACTTATATTCCAAGAAAACCCAAAATACTCCCAAACAAGGTGCCAACAAGCACTGTAGAATTACACTGCCGGAAACCAAACTTTAAGAATAATTTATTGATGACAAAATATCATGGAAACATATTAAATAACAGCAAATACACGGACTCAAGGGTCCCAAAAGACTTCCGTGACTATTATCCAAATTTGAAGCCAAAATATGTTCTGGCAGGCACTATCGAATAACACTATCTTTAATGAAAACTCACCCAGCACACAAAATGTTTACCAAATGATAAAACATCAGTTTGAAATATAAAATAACAGCAATGTATAGCAACAATTCTATTATAAAAAGCTACAGCAACTGAAATCCAAAATTTGAAGCAAACCTCATAAATAATCCTGATAATCTTCTCAAAACTGTTGGCAAAAACAAAGAAATCTAAAAACCTTTCAGCACTCTAGCAATCCCTGAATGAAATTACACCTGAAGACCCTTTGGACCACTGCCTTTGAGCCTCTAATCCCCTTGTCTTATTAGCCTTTGAAGAAATAAGCAAAGCTTAGTAAAATCTACAACAAGAATAATGCCAAATGAAGCCAAAAACATGCATATATGTGAAACCACTTCAATTTCCAAGTT
>VDFB02116011.1:0-53712 GCA_007258455.2 Sequoia sempervirens
AGAAAGGTGAAATTGGATGAAAAAAAAACTATAGGGAGGTGACTGAATGTCCACTAAAGGTGTGAAGTTTTATCAATAGAAGGTTTTCCTGATGAGGCGACACAAATCTCCATAAAAAGGATAAGGATAAATTAAAACCTGCTAAAAATTTCCACAGATATTTCAAAAATTGACAACTACTCAAGGTACAGGAGAAAGGTGTTTTGTGTTATTATGGAGTATACCATCCTAGATGGGAGATTTGACCAAAGTTTATGGTCATCATTTTTCCATTCTTAACCACTTCTCACATAAGGTACAAATTTCTTTGAAGTTACTATATGTTTTGTTCGTTGAGTAATAGCCTTGAGGACCATAAGCAAAATCCTAGGAGATACCATATTCTTCATCCTGGTCTTATTAGGTTAATATATGAACACTATCAAAGCATGTTGCCTTTATCCAAATCTGTTTCCTCCACGACATCTGAGGACTATAACACAAACAGTAGGGGTTCAAAGAATTAGCCTTACCAAGAGAGAATTGTTGAAGCCCACCCATCCTCTAAGCTATATGGTAAGAAAACCTAGCCTAGAAAACCCCATCTTGTTAAAGTTAACCCTAAGACATACCTCGACTACCCTGTCCCCTTAAAGATTCCCACTCTCAAGGGCTCCCCTACCAACAAGTTCGTCTCCTACTCTGCAGAATCTTTGGAGAAAAAAGTTGGGAACCCTAAAGTTAGCAGAAATTCTATGCCCTCCCCTCATACCTCTTTCAAAGATGATGGCACCATATTTCCTAGCTCCCCCAACCCAAATGATGTTAACCTCATTTTAGACTGGGTTCAGTCTAACAATATTCTTGCCTCTACAAGAGATGGCATTGGTGACATTTCCAGGGTTTTGAAATGGACCTATCAAGAAATTAATAATCTTAATCAAAGAAATAGGGTCCTGTATAACAAGTTGAAGGAGTTGGAACTGAAGCTAGCCACTCTTAGCAATGAAGAAGGAAAGCAAAAAAATAATAGTACTAGAACTGGAGAAGGTGACATTGAGGATAAGTACAAGACTTTGGAAGCTAAAATGGTCAAAATAAAAAATAACATGAAAATTGTTGTGGAACAAAACCATAAAATGGCTAGGCACAATGCCATCATCATCAATGCTATGATGGAAAAGACACAATAGGGCTTGCTAGTCATTGACTTGGAAGAGGACAAGGATAAAAGCAGGAACGAAGACCAAGGTATTTCGAAAAGGACTTGTGCCAACCTTAAAATGAAAGTGCCTCCTACTACGCATATGGTTTAGATTTTAAAGAGGGGGGTCCAAGATATGAAAGATTTGGAAGCAAAGACTACAAACTTATTAAAGGCCCAAATTTAATAGTTGTTTGTGTTTTGTTTCACTTTTTGGTTTTGTGGCCCTCATTGGCCTTTTTGGTGGCTGTGGAATTGTCTTGTTGTTGTTTTTATAGCCTTTTGGCTTTAGGTTTTTTTAGTGATCTTATCTTTTGTTTATAAACTTTGTGGTTTTTGGTCCTTGTAAACCCCATTTTTTCCTCTTTCAAAAACATATATTGGTTGATTGATTCTAATTCTTTGGTGATCTTGATTGGCGTGCTCTGAATGTTGTGTAGTGATGATCTATATTTGGTCATGCTTGTCTTGGTTACATTCAATTTGCAACATAATGAGATACACTCTTATGGGTTTGGACCAATCTAGAAATTGGTTAATGTGCTCCAAAACATTGTTTGCATTGTAACATGTATATCCTATTCTTTGTTCTCGAATATCATGGTTAATATGTAGCATGTTGATTTGAGTGAGAAGGTTCTGATTGGTGCACATTTCATTCCTTTTCACTATGGGAATGTTTTGTGGTGACCTAATTCAAATTATGTTTAGTCAACTTAGGAGATTATGAAGACATCATGTTTGGCCAACTTAGGTGTTTATGGAAGTATGGAATGGTATAAGTAAAATTTTATTTTGGTCAATGAAAGGAAGTGTGATGAATGCGAATTTGAAAAATTCAGACATTGTGAAGTATGTGAAAGTATATGACTAGAGGCAGTAGACAATGAAATTCTATCTAGTGTCATTGTTGGTGATAGTCATTTTAGGGGTGGATTCCCTTTCATCACTCTTCTGGAAATGAGTCATTTTCTATTGGTAGTGAGCCTTTCTCTTTTTGGTAGCAAGCCTTTTTATCTTTGGCTGTAATAGCCAGGAAGTGAACCCACCAGTAGTGAGCCTTAGCTACAGTGAGAAATTTGGCAGTGATCCCTTGTAAAAATCACCTTAACTAGTGTTTTATAATTGAGAATTAGCATTCTTCATGGTTTTTCCCTTCTTGGGTTTCCATGTAAATTATGGTGTTCATTGTGCATGGTGTTGTTGTGTGATTTCATGTTCATATTTGTTAGATTATTATTTTATCGATTTAAGTTTTATCTAGATTAATTAAATTCAAGAAAATTGTTTTATAATAATTGATTCACCCCCCCTCTCAATTATCTAGACTATTCAACAAGTTTTGTCTAATCCAGTGAACAAAGCTTAGGTATCCTAATCTAGTAATTTGGTTCAAAATTGCACGTGTTATAAGATTGGATTATGAGGTTATAGTATGTGTTTCAAGACTAATAAATGCATCTATGATCAAGTTTTTAGTTATTTTGGTTGAATAGGCTAAAAGTTACAAGTAATAAAAGTTTGGCATAAAGTTTTGACATTTTACAATGTAAATGGGTATGAGTAATTTGGTCCACATTCCTCTATTATTTGGATTCATACTCTACAATTTTGATAGATGGTTTATAGATGCTAGTATTCTATATATTCATGAGGGTGAATGATTAGGTGATCATATGGATCATTGGCGTGTGATCAGTTGGCTTATTTTGTGGTTAGGTCTAATTACTGGTTGACCTAATGCTTCATATATGTTATGGAGATTAAATATATATTGTGAATGTCAAGGGAATCTATTTTGGATCCATGTAAACTAGAATTAAGTGTTGCACAGTTGTTTTGAGTGTGAAGAAGTTTTTTGTTCAAGTATGAAGCTGACAAGGTGATTTTGAATTAAAATAGGGCTACATCTAATTAGGCCAACCTAATTGATGTTTGCAAATGTAACTGTGTATATATGAAGGACATTTTTTTTAGTTTTAGAAGGACATGAAATGATCTAAAATGTAATGTGATGTGTGAAAGATATGATATTGTGCGAACTTGCAAATTTTGTATGTGTGTGATCGAATAAGTGTAGAGTTGTTAAGCGACTACTAAGTAGAGTAGTATTTTTTATTCAGAGCTTCAAAAAAATTGAATTCATCATAAAGAAGGTGCACTTTGTATGGTTTCACATTTTGGCTATGTAGCCATTCCTATTTTGTATCTATTTCTGGTTGTGAACCTTATAAGGGTAGCGTGTCCTAGCAGTGAGTCCCTATAATATCTTATTGTAGACACCTAAAAATGACCTAGGCCTGCAAGCTTCATTTCTACCACTTTCATCCTAGCATAATTATGACATTTAATTATGTCCTTGGTCCACATTCGACTATTGATTAAATAATCCAAAATCATTTAATTAATCCATGTCATTCATTCTTCATGATTATTAAATAAATAAATTTTATTTATTTATTAAATACGTCATTAACTGTCTAATTCTTTCTTTAATTAAATAAATTTCTTAATTTATTTAATTCCCCTTTGTCATTTAATTCTTCTTGATTATTAAATAAATAAATTACATTTATTTATTTAATACGTCACTAACTATCTTAATTAAATAAATTGATTAATTTATTTAATTAATTAATCTCATCTCCTAAATTAAATAATTAAATTTAATTATTTAATTGCCAATTAATATTCTTCTCATTTTAAATAAATTAAATTATTTAAAATGTCATGTCAATCTTAATCGTCAAGATTTTTTGGTAAATAATCCGAAAAAGATTATTTATTGTCTCTCGAATGCATAATTTGAATTATTTTAATCAAATTAGTAATTAATCTTCCAAAAATCAAGCAATCAGGCAGATTCTTGATTTTCCAAATCTTATCTTCAGTCCAAATCTTATCTCTTTGATTTTTCGAATCTGGAAAATCAGGCAATCTTATCTTCTTGATTTTTTGAAAATCTTTATTTTCTAATTAATTTGTCTCATTTATTCTCCACCGTCGATCCGATTTTATTCTGACTGTTCAATTAAAGATTTTTCCCTAACCCTAATTAGGGATTCTCAGGTTTAATTTGGATCGTTCATTTTAGGTTCTCATCAATAATTTATCTCGTTCGTCCATTCGAAATGGCCTTTTCTATAAAATACCATATTCTTCTCACTTTTCAAGGACACGCTCATTTTGACATTTTGCGTAATTATTATAGCCATTTACTTAGTTTCACATTTATTGTCATAGGCAATTGTAGTATTTCAATATTGGCATTTGTTTTAAGCATAGGCATAGACATTGGCTTTTAGACATAGTCATTTAGACATATCAAATCCTTCAAGACTTGTTGTAGGACTTAGGCATTTCTAGATTGCTCAAAAGATGAATCTGAGGACAACATTCTCCAGCAAGCAAGAAGGTATTACGAAAGGGAATCATGGAGGTATCAACAATCAGGTATAATTGTTCTTTCATTTACTTCCTTTGTGTTTCGTAAAATCTTTGGGTTTCGTTTATTATTTATTGCTTATTGCTAACTCTCCTCTAATCAAGAAACCTTGATTACATTGGTGAACCTTAATTCGCTTTGATTCCGTGATGCGTTTTTGTTGTTTTCAAGTTATTTTGGCAGTATAGGTATGACTGACGAACTGTCTTTTAAAAAATCATGATGCATTTGATGCGCTAGATGCATCCGCCGACTAAGAGCCTAATCAGCCTCTAACAAGTTGTAACTTACAACCGTAATCCACGCATTCGATATTTAACCACATTTGAAGACCCGTAAAATGATGCATCCGACCCATCGAAATGATCTATTTGGTAAAATTTCTTTTAGTTTTACGACTTTTAGATTTTGGGTTTTTCTCGCTTCTGCTTTTGTGTTTTTTAATTCCTGCATGTTAACTAGATTAGATTTTTTATGTTACTAATCTTTTCTTGTAGCATGTGGTGATCCTCATTCGTGCATCGAAGACCATTGCATAAGAGACTACTAATATTCATTGTTTGCAAATTCGCATGTCAAAAGAAGGAATAAAACAAACTTTGTGCTTGTTTTTCTTAGAGTAGCAAACATTTGATTTTGGTGCATATAAACTAACGCAATGTTCATGCTTTGGATTGTGGCTAAGTGAATGGTAGGTGAGTATGCTCTCACTTGGTGAAAACCTTGGTGATTAGAAAACTACTCCATTCTAACTGGCTATTACCCCTCACTTGGTGACATTAGAGTATCCTTCCTCACTTTTCGTTAATTCCGGGCGTAAGAGAAACTACATTAACTTATAATTGGGCCTCACTGGGATTTATCACTCCCAACATTATTCTCAAACCAAAGAATGAGCTAAAGCCGCCACCCCCCGACCAGCATATAAATGTAAACCTTTAAGGGAAAACCTAAGGTTGCAAGTGCGATGTGTCATACCTGGACGGAGTTGTAATTCCCTTAAACCGGCTGAGCTTAACCTCTTCAAAGTTGGAGTGCCACCTAATGGTGATTAATCTCTTGCACCATGTATGGCCACTCGAACAGGGGTCCCTAACTAAAACTCTTGTATAGAAAGCCAAAACCCTTCTATTTGCTAGCGCAGCACCGGTCGGTGTGAAGGCATCCACACTTTCGCAGTTTGTAGTAGAGGTGATCAGCTTGCCATGGGAGTTTCATGGGGGTTGGAAGCTTGGTTGGCCTGAGAAGAGATGCACCGTAAGGGGAGCCCGGTAGCCAAGCTTGAATTCACACGCCACGTATATGGTTAGGGAAACCCGCCGCGGAATCTAGTGAATATTGTCATGGCTCTAATCCTTAGGATCGTGCTTTTCTGATGTGTGTTTGGTTACTTTTTTTTTTAAACGCTGTGTTTGTCAAGTGTTTTCTGGTTTTACCAAGTTCAAAACAAAACATTCACCAAACAGATCGAAACTTCCATCAAAATGACAAGAAAATCACTTTGAAACAAACTGTCATATTTGTCAAACCGCAACTAATTTTCTGCAACACAACTGCTCTGCTAAACCGCATTTGAAACTTAGAACACCGCATCTATAGGCATTGCGACGCATCTATCAACTTAAAAGCCACATATGATAAATCGAGTCGCATTTGACAGTCTAAAAGCCGCAATTGCAAAACTAAACCGCATTTGCTAAACTGTGACGCATTTGCCAACTGTGACGCATTTGCCTGTCAAAATTTTAAACTTCACAGTCGAAACCTGAGGTCTTCAAATTGTCAACCATTTGTCAAACACCTGCCACGCTAGAAGATTCTATCGTAAAACCAAAACTTGATATTGCCTAAAAGTCTTATCTATTAGCTTAGACATTAGTCACCATAGGTTCATACTCCCTCATTCCTTTTAGTTTCATACATTCAACATTATGTTGTCCTAGGTTCATATTTCACATAATGCAGGGATTAGAAAATCTTAAGCACACTTTGCAAAGTCATTATTTTCAAAATTAGACCCTCACCAAGTTATCAAATCACCCTTTTAGTCATTGTCCTCTTTTGTGAGATTTCTTCCAACTCAAAAGTCTAGTTAGGAAGACTCACTAGTCATTTAGACCTTGTCAACTTGTCATTTCCAACGAAGTCCTTTAGTAGTCAAAATTAAAAAAAAAGTTCAAGTTTAGAGGTGCTTAGATAACCTTGTCTTACATTGCATAGAAATTGCATAGAAATTGCATATCCTTATTCACAAAAAAATCCAAAAACATTAGTCATTCTAGTTTTCATCTTGAACCTTAGACTTCACATAGTGTCATACTTGCATTTAAGTTGTCATTCCTATTTGAGCAATCTCATTTATGGTTGAAACCAGACTTCAAAAACAAAAGAGACAAATGGAAAACTTAAATGAGATTGCTCAAATAGGAATGACAACTTAAATGCAAGTATGACACTATGTGAAGTCTAAGGTTCAAGATGAAAACTAGAATGACTAATGTTTTTGGATTTTTTTGTGAATAAGGATATGCAATTTCTATGCAATTTCTATGCAATGTAAGACAAGGTTATCTAAGCACCTCTAAACTTGAACTTTTTTTTTAATTTTGACTACTAAAGGACTTCGTTGGAAATGACAAGTTGACAAGGTCTAAATGACTAGTGAGTCTTCCTAACTAGACTTTTGAGTTGGAAGAAATCTCACAAAAGAGGACAATGACTAAAAGGGTGATTTGATAACTTGGTCCAAGAGGGTCTAATTTTGAAAATAATGACTTTGCAAAGTGTGCTTAAGATTTTCCTAATCCTACGTATGCAAAATATGAACCTAGGGACAACATAATGTTGAATGTATGAAACTAAAAGGAATGAGGTATGAACCTATGGTGACTAATGCAAGCTAATAGATAAGACTTTGAGCAATATCAAGTTTGGTTTCTGATAGAATCTTCTTGATGACAGTGTTTGACAAATGGTTGACAATTTGAAGACCTCAAGTTTTGACTGTGAAGTTTAAAATTTTGACAGGCAAATGCGTCACAGTTTAGAAAATGCGTCACAGTTTAGCAAATGCGGTTCAGTTTTGCAATTGCAACTTTCGGACTGTCAAATGCGACTCGATTTAGCATATGCAACTTTTAAGTTGATAGATGCGTCGCGACGTCTATAGATGCAGTGTTCTAAGTTTCAAATGCGGTTTAGTAGAGCAGTTGTGTTGCAGAAAATCAGTTGCGGTTTGACAAATATGATAGTTTTGTTTCAAAGTGATTTTCTTGTCATTTTGATGGAAGTTTTGATCTGTTTGGTGAATGTTTTGTTTTGAACTTGGTAAAACCAGAAAAAACTTGACAAACACAGCATTTTAAAAAAAAAGTAACCAAACACACATCAGAAAAGCACGATCCTAGGTTAGGCCATGACAATATTCACTAGATTCCACGCGGGTTTCCCCAACCGCATATCTGTAGCGTGTGAATTCAGAAGCTTGGCTACACGGGCTCCCCCTTACAGTGCACTCTCTTCTCAGGCCAACCAAGCTTCCAACCCCCATGAAACTCCCATGGCAAGCTAATCACCTCTACTACAAACTGCGAAAGTGTGGATGCCTTCACACCGACCGGTGCTGGGCTAGCAAATAGAAGGATTTTGGCTTTCTATACAAGAGTTTTTAGTTCAGGACCCCCGTTCGAGTGGCCATACATGGGGCAAGAGATTAATCACCATTAAGGTGGCACTCCAACCTGAAGAGGTTAAGCTCAACAGGGTTTAAGGGAGTACAACTCCGTCCGTATGACACATCCGCACTTGCAACCTTAGGTTTTCCCTTAAGGTTTACATTTATATGCTGGTCAGGGGTAGCTTGGCTTTAGCTCTGTTACTGGTTTGAGTCATGTTGGGGTGATGAAATCCCCAGGCAGGCCCAATTTATAGAGTTGGTAACCGTTTCTCTTACACCCAAGATCGCTCGAAAGGGTGAGGGGAGAGGATACTCTAATATACCAAGTCAGGGTAATGACAGATTAGAATGGGTCTGGTTTTCTAATCACAAGGTTTTCACCAAGTGAGAGCATACTCACCTACCATTCCGCAACCACAATCAAGCATCGAAGACATTAGTTCGTTTTATATGCACCAAAATCAAATATTTTCTACTCTAAGAAAAACAAGCACAAAGTTTGTTTTATTCCTTCTTTGACATGTGAATCTGCAAACAATGAATATTAGTAGTCTCTTATGCAATGGTCTTTAACGCACGAATGAGGATCGCCACATGCTACAAGAAAAGATTAGTAACACAAAAATCTAATCTAGTTAATCATGCAGGAATTAAAAAAAACACAAAAAAACAGAAAACCAGAAAAACCCAAAAATCTAAAAATCAAAATGGCAAAACTAAAAGAAAATTTTACCAAATAGATGCGGCTCGATAGGTCAGATGCATCATTTGGGTCTTCAAATGTGGTTCGGCATATCAAATGCGTCGTTCTGGTTGTAAGTTACAACTTGTTAGGGCGATTGCGGCTCTTGAGTCGGCAGATGCATCACAACGCATCAAATGCATCATGATTTTTTTAAAAAAAGACAGTTGCGTCGATCCATACCTATACCTGCAAAATAACAGAAAACAACAAAAAAAACATACGGAATCAAGAAAACGGAGTCGAGTTCACCAATGTAATCAAGGGATTTCTTCAGATTAGGAGAGTTAGCAATAAACAATAAATAATAAATGAAATCCAAAGATTTTAAGAAACACAAAGGAAGTAAATGAAAGAACAATTATACCTGATTGTTGATACCTCCATGATTCCCTTTTGTAATACCTTCTTGCTTGCTGGAAAATTTTTCCCTCAGATTCGTCTTTCGAGCAATCTAGAAATGCCTAAGTCCTACAACAAGTCTTGAAGGATTTGATATGTCTAAATGCCTATGTCTAAAAGTCAATGTCTATGCCTATGCTTTAAAACAAATGCCAATATTCAAATACTACAATTGCCTATGACAATAAATGTGAAACTAAGTAAATGCCTATAATAATTACGCAAAATATCAAAATGAGCGTGTTCTTCCAAAAATGAGAAGAAGATGGCATTTTATAGAAAAGGCCATTTCAAATGGACAGACGAGATAAATTATTGATGAGAACCTAAAATGAATGATTCAGATTAAACCTAAGAATCCCTAATTAGGGTTAGGGAAAAATCTTTAATCGAATGGTCAGAATAAAATCGGATCGACGGTGGAGAATAAATGAGACAAATTAATTAGAAAATAAATATTTTTGAAAAATCAAGAAGATAAGATTGCCTGATTTTCCAGATTCGAAAAATCAAAGAGATAAGATTTGGACTGAAGATAAGATTTGGAAAATCAAGAATCTCCCCGATTGCTTGATTTTTGGAAGATTAATTACTAATTTGAATTAAAATAATTCAAATTATGCATTTCGAGAGACAATAAATAATCTTTTTCAGATTATTTACCAAAAAATACTGACGATTAAGATTGACATGACATTTTAAATAATTTAATTTATTTAAAATGAGAAGAATATTAATTGGCAATTAAATAATTAAATTTAATTATTTAATTTAGGAGATGAGATTAATTAATTAAATAAATTAATCAATTTATTTAATTAAGATAGTTAGTGACGTATTAAATAAATAAATGTAATTTATTTATTTAATAATCAAGAAGAATTAAATGACAAAGGGGAATTAAATAAATTAAGAAATTTATTTAATTAAAGAAAGAATTAGACAGTTAATGACGTATTTAATAAATAAATAAAATTTATTTATTTAATAATCATGAAGAATGAATGACATGGATTAATTAAATGATTTTGGATTATTTAATCAATAGTCGAATGTGGACCAAGGACATAATTAAATGTCATAATTATGCTAGGATGAAAGTGGTAGAAATGAAGCTTGCAGGCCTAGGTCATTTTTAGGTGTCTACAATAAGATATTATAGGGACTCACTGCTAGGACACGCTACCCTTATAAGGTTCACAACCAGAAATAGATACAAAATAGGAATGGCTACATAGCCAAAATGTGAAACCATACAAAGTGCACCTTCTTTATGATGAATTCAATTTTTTTGAAGCTCTGAATAAAAAATACTACTCTACTTAGTAGTCGCTTAACAACTCTACACTTATTCGATCACACACATACAAAATTTGCAAGTTCGCACAATATCATATCTTTCACACATCACATTACATTTTAGATCATTTCATGTCCTTCTAAAACTAAAAAAAATGTCCTTCATATATACACAGTTACATTTGCAAACATCAATTAGGTTGGCCTAATTAGATGTAGCCCTATTTTAATTCAAAATCACCTTGTCAGCTTCATACTTGAACAAAAAACTTCTTCACACTCAAAACAACTGTGCAACACTTAATTCTAGTTTACATGGATCCAAAATAGATTCCCTTGACATTCACAATATATATTTAATCTCCATAACATATATGAAGCATTAGGTCAACCAGTAATTAGACCTAACCACAAAATAAGCCAACTGATCACACGCCAATGATCCATATGATCACCTAATCATTCACCCTCATGAATATATAGAATACTAGCATCTATAAACCATCTATCAAAATTGTAGAGTATGAATCCAAATAATAGAGGAATGTGGACCAAATTACTCATACCCATTTACATTGTAAAATGTCAAAACTTTATGCCAAACTTTTATTACTTGTAACTTTTAGCCTATTCAACCAAAATAACTAAAAACTTGATCATAGATGCATTTATTAGTCTTGAAACACATACTATAACCTCATAATCCAATCTTATAACACGTGCAATTTTGAACCAAATTACTAGATTAGGATACCTAAGCTTTGTTCACTGGATTAGACAAAACTTGTTGAATAGTCTAGATAATTGAGAGGGGGGGTGAATCAATTATTATAAAACAATTTTCTTGAATTTAATTAATCTAGATAAAACTTAAATCGATAAAATAATAATCTAACAAATATGAACATGAAATCACACAACAACACCATGCACAATGAACACCATAATTTACATGGAAACCCAAGAAGGGAAAAACCATGAAGAATGCTAATTCTCAATTATAAAACACTAGTTAAGGTGATTTTTACAAGGGATCACTGCCAAATTTCTCACTGTAGCTAAGGCTCACTACTGGTGGGTTCACTTCCTGGCTATTACAGCCAAAGATAAAAAGGCTTGCTACCAAAAAGAGAAAGGCTCACTACCAATAGAAAATGACTCATTTCCAGAAGAGTGATGAAAGGGAATCCACCCCTAAAATGACTATCACCAACAATGACACTAGATAGAATTTCATTGTCTACTGCCTCTAGTCATATACTTTCACATACTTCACAATGTCTGAATTTTTCAAATTCGCATTCATCACACTTCCTTTCATTGACCAAAATAAAATTTTACTTATACCATTCCATACTTCCATAAACACCTAAGTTGGCCAAACATGATGTCTTCATAATCTCCTAAGTTGACTAAACATAATTTGAATTAGGTCACCACAAAACATTCCCATAGTGAAAAGGAATGAAATGTGCACCAATCAGAACCTTCTCACTCAAATCAACATGCTACATATTAACCATGATATTCGAGAACAAAGAATAGGATATACATGTTACAATGCAAACAATGTTTTGGAGCACATTAACCAATTTCTAGATTGGTCCAAACCCATAAGAGTGTATCTCATTATGTTGCAAATTGAATGTAACCAAGACAAGCATGACCAAATATAGATCATCACTACACAACATTCAGAGCACGCCAATCAAGATCACCAAAGAATTAGAATCAATCAACCAATATATGTTTTTGAAAGAGGAAAAAATGGGGTTTACAAGGACCAAAAACCACAAAGTTTATAAACAAAAGATAAGATCACTAAAAAAACCTAAAGCCAAAAGGCTATAAAAACAACAACAAGACAATTCCACAGCCACCAAAAAGGCCAATGAGGGCCACAAAACCAAAAAGTGAAACAAAACACAAACAACTATTAAATTTGGGCCTTTAATAAGTTTGTAGTCTTTGCTTCCAAATCTTTCATATCTTGGACCCCCCTCTTTAAAATCTAAACCATATGCGTAGTAGGAGGCACTTTCATTTTAAGGTTGGCACAAGTCCTTTTCGAAATACCTTGGTCTTCGTTCCTGCTTTTATCCTTGTCCTCTTCCAAGTCAATGACTAGCAAGCCCTATTGTGTCTTTTCCATCATAGCATTGATGATGATGGCATTGTGCCTAGCCATTTTATGGTTTTGTTCCACAACAATTTTCATGTTATTTTTTATTTTGACCATTTTAGCTTCCAAAGTCTTGTACTTATCCTCAATGTCACCTTCTCCAGTTCTAGTACTATTATTTTTTTGCTTTCCTTCTTCATTGCTAAGAGTGGCTAGCTTCAGTTCCAACTCCTTCAACTTGTTATACAGGACCCTATTTCTTTGATTAAGATTATTAATTTCTTGATAGGTCCATTTCAAAACCCTGGAAATGTCACCAATGCCATCTCTTGTAGAGGCAAGAATATTGTTAGACTGAACCCAGTCTAAAATGAGGTTAACATCATTTGGGTTGGGGGAGCTAGGAAATATGGTGCCATCATCTTTGAAAGAGGTATGAGGGGAGGGCATAGAATTTCTGCTAACTTTAGGGTTCCCAACTTTTTTCTCCAAAGATTCTGCAGAGTAGGAGACGAACTTGTTGGTAGGGGAGCCCTTGAGAGTGGGAATCTTTAAGGGGACAGGGTAGTCGAGGTATGTCTTAGGGTTAACTTTAACAAGATGGGGTTTTCTAGGCTAGGTTTTCTTACCATATAGCTTAGAGGATGGGTGGGCTTCAACAATTCTCTCTTGGTAAGGCTAATTCTTTGAACCCCTACTGTTTGTGTTATAGTCCTCAGATGTCGTGGAGGAAACAGATTTGGATAAAGGCAACATGCTTTGATAGTGTTCATATATTAACCTAATAAGACCAGGATGAAGAATATGGTATCTCCTAGGATTTTGCTTATGGTCCTCAAGGCTATTACTCAACGAACAAAACATATAGTAACACAAAGAAATTTGTACCTTATGGCAGAAGTGGTTAAGAATGGAAAAATGATGACCATAAACTTTGGTCAATCTCCCATCTAGGATGGTATACTCCATAATAACACAAAACACCTTTCTCCACAGCACCTTGATGGTGTCAATTTTGAAATATCTATTGGAAATTTTAACCAGTTTCAATTTATCCTTATCCTTTTTATGGAATTTAATAATCGCCTCATCAGAAAACCTTCTATTGTGATAAAACTTCACACCTTTAGTGGACATTCCAGTCACCTCCCCTATAATTTTTTCATCCAATTTCACCTTTCTCCCAAAGAGGATTATTTTACCATTGTTCCAGTTCTTCTCAAAATAGTCTGTAGCCATAGTATCAAACCCATGAAGTTTTTCCAGAAATGGGACCAACCCACCTCTTACAATCTGCTTCTAGACCTTATCATTCCTTGTTTTCACCTCATAGATCTTTGGCTCAACTCTTTTCCTATCCCCCCCCTTTTTTTTTGCACCTTACTGCAGTATCTACTAGCACCAAGCACCTATTGCAAATTTACATAGCTGTTCCAATGTACCCACAAAGCGTGCCACTTTTTCTTCCCAACTAAGTAATATGACATGGCCCCATAAAATCTATTGATTTTTATGTACTTAGCCCATTTCCATTTAATAATTAAATGTATTTTATTCTTTCCTATGCATAACATCATAATTTAGTAAGGCCCCAACTTTAGCTCTCAAGTCCCTACAATTTTGCCATGTGTTCAATCCTTGCTTCCTTACCCCTTCATTTGCAAAGTAATCCACCATGCTCTTAGCTTCCCTATAGACATGTGATACTTTTAATTTATCAAACTTTTCTAGTATATAATCTTCTTCATCAATCCGATTCTTTATCGACCAAGAGGGGGAGGTCCTTCCTAAGAGACAATCAATGATATTTTTAGAATCCCCTTCTAGCCATAAATTTTTTATATTCAAATTATGGGCTAACTTTAAAACTTGATAACCTCCTATAGCCTCCACACCTGGTTGGTTTGATGACCTAGGGAGATGGCCACAACTACCATAAAATTACCATTTGAGTCCCTTAACACACCTCCACTACCGGCTATACCCAAAATTTCCTTCACAATGCCATCAAAGTTTTCCTTAGACCAACCATTTGGAGGAAAGTTCCAACACATTCCCTCTCTAATTTTCTTGGTTGGATTTGATGCAAAAGAAACATCCATTTTAATATTCCAATCCTTCACTATCATTAGATCATAGGTAGTAAACACCATTGCTTCAAGTTTAAGAACTTTTTGGGGAATTACATTGAAGTTTTCCTTGATAAGCCTAATTTTTTTCAAATACATTATTCTCCAACATCTCATTATCCCTAAAAAGTCTATTATTATGTTCTTTCCACACTTGCCAAATAAAAAATGGAGTATAAAAACCCATAACCTTCGAATGAAGGGATTTTGAGAATGATCTTTCCACTATAAGAAGAAATCTTCAATGGACTGGGGAAATACCCAAGAGATATTCCAGAGGGAAAATAATTTTCCCTAGATTATGAAAACAAACGAACAATGGAGAAACAAGTGGTTAGCTAACTCCGCCTCACACTTGCAAAGGTAACATCTATTGGGGATTTGAAATCCCCATTTACAAAGATTTTCCACTATAATCACCTTATTCTGAAGCATAATCCAAAAGAAGATATTGAATTTAGGAGTTGAAAGTGTTTTATCCACACTTTTGACCAGAAGGGAGGGGGGGCTTGAGAAAGGGATAGCAATGAGACAACCAAAGAGACAAAGTAGTTACCCAAAGGGTTTTCCATCCAAACAAGACTATCACCCTATTGATTTTGTCCCAACCTGACAACCTTTAAGGAAGATTGAAGTTGAGCCAACTCTTGACTAATCACACATAAGTTCACCCAGTCTCCTTCATACTAATAATCTTTGACAAGCTCCCCAAAAGAAGCTTTACATACCTCAACCCATCTATTGAATCTTTCAATTTTGATGAGGGTTTCCTTAAAAATTCATCTATCCTCCCAAAATCTAGCTTGATTGCCACTTCTAATGTGCCATCATATCCCTAATTCCAAAAATTTTCTACCAACAATCATATCATTCTAGCAAGTTGAGCCACGAGGTAGGATAGGAGAATCCAACAATGCTGTGAGGGACATACGGTTGGCCATATATTTACTTCTTAAAATGTCTTTCCATTCTCCACCAGAAGAGAAGGATCTCCATATTTGTTTGGCTAGAAGAGTCTTATTCACAATTCTATTTTTTCTAAGACTTAAACCCCAAGTGGTTTTTGATCTGCAAACCAAATTCCACCCTATAAGAGGCATTCTCTTTCTTTCCTCCACTCTAGACCAAAGGAATATTTTTTGGATCTTTTCAATGGCCTCAACATATTTACCAGGAATTTTGAAAAGGCTTAAAGTATAAACTAGGAGGTTTTGAAGAGAAGCTTTAAGAAGTTGAATTTTTCCAGCTTGGCTCAAAAGAGTTCATTTCCATCCTTCCAAATTCTTTTTGAACCTATCAACCAATGAACAACAAAATTAATCTAGAAGTTTAAGGCATAACAAAAGTCCAAGATAAGAAGAAGGTAAGGATTTCACTCTACAACCAAGGATCCTCACAATCTTGACCCGTCTATGCTTAGGGGTATTGAAGAAAAAAAGGGAACTCTTCTGTCTGTTGACCATCTACCCAGTCACCTTCTTATACAAATCCAAAGTTTTTTTCAAAGTCTTAGCCTCATTCACTATAGATCTTCCCATCAACATAGTTTCATCAACAAAATGTTGGTGATAACAAATAAAATTAGGAGAAGAAGGACTAAGACTAGCAAGAGACCTATGTTCAATCAATATTTAAGATTCTTTCCTAGGATTTTAGCCATTATTGTGAATAGAATAGGTGAGATAGGGTCACCATGTCTTAAACCTCTTGAATTTTGAAATAATATGGAAGGAGATCCATTCAAAATAATAGATGTGAAAACCATAGTAACCAACTGTTTCACCAACTGAATGACTATTGCTAAAACCAAACACCCTTAGAATTTTAAATAAAAACTCACAATCAACATGGTCATAAGCTTTTGATATATCCAGCTTAAGAAGAAACCCTTCAGTTTTAGATTCCACAAGTCAATGGATATTCTCATGGACTATGACTATAGTATCTAATATTTTCCTTCTAGGTACAAATCCATTCTACTGAGGGGGAATCAACGAAGGAAGGATAGAAAGGATCCTTGAAGTCAAAACCTTAGATATGATTTTATAGAAAGAGTTACAAAGACTAATGGGTCTAAACGCCTCAAACTCCATAGTCCCTGGTTTCTTAGGAATAAGGAAAAAAAAGTAGCATTTAATTCCTTAAGGACCCTTCTGGATCCAAAGAATTCCTTGACAACATTCACGGCATCATTTTCAACAATATCCCAAAACTATTGAAAAAAGAACATAGGAAATCCATCAAGGCCATGGGCCTTATTTCCTTTAAAATAAAAGATAGCTTTCATTATTTCCTCCTTACAGGGGATGGCCGCAAGATTTTGATTATCTTCCCTCTCAAAAATCTTAGGGATAGCCTTTAATAAAAAATATTGGTCTTTTTGATTGATTTCCCATTCATCGAAAAAAGGTTGTTATAGAAGAGGACAACTTGTTTTTTTATGTCTTCTTTTTCCTCAAATCTCGTACCATTAACTTCTATGGAAGAGGTTCTATTAGTAGCCCTATGTTTAGAAGTAGATAAATGAAAGTACCTAGTATTTCTATCTCCAGCTGAAAGCCACAACACCCTCAATCTTTTCCTCCAGAACTCCTCCTCTTTAGCTATTATGTCATGCCATTTTCACTAGTAGCTAATTTTCTTTAACCTTAGTATTTTCAATGTATCCTTCCTTTTTAATTTTTTCCTAGATCTCCACAAGCTCCATTTGAAGTTCAGATTTAATACTAAAAATATTTCCAAAGGATTCTTTTTCTTAGCTTCTTAAATTGTGTTTGATTTCTCTTAGTTTTTTAGCAATTCTAAGCATAGCAGTACCTAGAACACCAATATTCCACCATTTCTTGATTTCATAAAAAATAAGGGGTGGGATAACCACATTCTTTCAAATTTGAAAGGAGATTTTTTCTTCACCTTTATAGGATCTGCCACAAAGCTTATGGGAAAGTGGTTTTACCCAACTCTAGAGAGAGCTTTAAGAGAGCTGAAATAGCTTATAAGCCATTGATGAGAAATTAGAGTTCTATCTAACCTTACTTGAATAAGTTCCTTACCATTGCTTCTATTTGACCATGTTTATTGGGCCCCTCACAAGTCCATATCAATCAGCTCCTTAGTGTTAATGAAGTCAAAAAGATTAGATTTACTCTCCTAATTCACTTGCGATCCTCCAAATGTCTCATCATTCAGAAGGTGAGTATTAAAATCACCCATTACCACCCAGTGGTCATTATAAAAAGTCCTATAGAAAGCAGTGAGCTCATTCCACAAATATTTTCTAGCTCCTTTCCCATTGGGAGCATAGATATTCAACTGAATCCAACTAAAATTGTCTCTGATATGTGTGAATTTAGTAGCCACATGGTTATTTCTCTTTAGCAATGGTTCCCTTTTGATGAGATTTTGGTTCCAAAAGGTAGAAATTCCTCTTGATGCACTATCTGAACTATTTCCTTGGATCCCAAAGTTCTGAAACATTTTGATCTTCTCCACCTTTTCTTTGGACATTTTAGTTTCTTAGATGAGGAGAATATCAGGTTTATGATCCCTAAAAAATTATGCAAAACATCCATCTTATGAAGGCTATTGAGCCCTCTAATATTCCAAGTCATAATCTTCATATCTTACCAGGGGATTGGAGAATCTTCATAATGGTATTTTGAACACCATCCACTATGTCCTGAAAGATTTCATGCTCTCTCTACCATTTACCCGATCTTCTACCTTAGCTAAACTTAGTAGCTCCACAATCTACCTTTGCTCTTGTCCTAGTAACAACTCCACTTGGAGTATTTTGATGTTTGCTTTTCTCCTTTTTCTTCAAATGAGAGAGGAATTGTTCCCAATCAATATCTTCTTGGCTCTCCATCTCTCTGCTAGATTCCCATTCATTATTATACATTCTTCTTTGCTCCCAGGGGAGAGTAACCACATGGCCATTCCTAAGTTGGTTCAAATTATCACTTGAAAGTTTAATTTTTTGGCTCAGATTCTCAAAGGTGTCCTTGAAAAAATCTAGAGTTGTTTTTTCCCTAAGTTTAAGAGGGTTATTTGAAGGGGAACATTCTGTAAAAGTAGTATCCAAGATAGGAATGCCAATATCTAGAGACAAAACCCAGATAGGAATATCCTCCAATCTAGGATACCCATTTTCTTTGCCTTCAGATAAAATCTTAAGAGTGGAGGAAAAAAATCCCTCATCCCTTTTACCTTCCCCCACACTCTCCAAGGTTTTTTCATCATCTTCCTTAAGACCAACAATATCTTTTGCCCTTGTTTGGTGATTCTTCTGCACATTAGGATCCTTGGGTTCTATTTCTTCATTAGAGTTAGATGTATTCCTTTGAGTTTCATGATTCCTTCTAGACTCCTCATTAAGGGTATTGCATTGCTTTCTTGTCCTTCCCCATCATATTTCTTTCTCCAGATAGTCTTAGGGTTAGACTGGTGGTTTTATTTTTCTTTACTAGCATTTAATGGACATTTCTTAGGCCAATGCCCCATTTTTCTACATTTAAAGCAAGAAAAGGGAATGGAATCACACTCTATAGTTTATGTCCAGGTTCCCAACTTTGAATGAATATCTATTGAAGAAGGAAGGCCAACATTCTATGAAACTCCCACATAGATTTGAGCAAACACCAACCACTTTCTAGCTGCTGTCATAAGGTCAATAGATAGAATCTCTCCTAAAGAAATAACAATGCCATTGAAAATTTCCTCATTCCAATATTCTAGAGGGAGACCCAAGAGTCTAGCCCAAAATAGAATGTTCTCAAAAATAGAGTCAGAGAGATCTAGACAAGAGATCCACTTCTTGAGGGCCATGGAGGATTTTCCTATGACCCAAAGTCCACCACTCCTCACAGCCAAAATATCCTCCTTGTAGGTGAACTCAAAGGAAAAGAAACCTCTAGGAAGAGCAGCCACCACAACCTTTCCATTGGTTCTCCACTTATTTTTGAAAAACTCCCTAACTGCCTCAACATTTGGTCTAGGGCCCATGAACTTTCCAACCAAGACTTTTTTCATCAAAAAAATATTATGATCAATAATCAGATCAAGCAAAAATATGGAAAACTTACCTTTCATTGGGTTAGAAAAATAGCTTACTGGAGGGAAAATCGATTTACCATTGGGCTTGACACCAAATACTGAAGGCCAAGGTTTTCACTTTTCTCCTTCCCTATCAATGATCCCTACCACTTCATTGGATTTTTTTCCTTTTTTTCCCTTTAGGTGACCCCCCTAGGTTTGTCTTTCCTCTTGGGCCCACTTGATTTTTTTTTCTGATGTCCTTCTCATCAGATTCATCCTTACCTTTCTCCTTGCTCAGAACATGTGTTGATTTTTCCAAGGATGCCTTAGATCCTGCTCCATGGCCTGCTCCATTGTTCAGAGATTCAAAATCCTAATTTTCTCACCTGTTCTCCATAGTCCCACCCATTGTTAATCAACCAAGATATCTTGACATCAATGACAACCATTAATGACAACAATCAAAAACACATTCCAAAAATCTCCCCCTTTTTCATTGATGGAAACATCAAGAACAAGCCAAACAACTCAATGTCAACATCAATAGCATCAAGAACCTTCTTTTCTTCTCCCCCTTTGACACTGTGAAGAATTTTGTCCTTAATCATTTTCATTTTCAGCTTGAACAAATGTTTTTAGTTTCAAGTGCACTCATGTGCAATGTTCCATGTGGTGGTTGTGTAGCTTTTATCTTTCATCTTCCTTTTGAGAGAGAGTTCAAGACACATGTTGACTCATCAGGAATTTTATTGGGAGCTATATTCATGAGCTCTAAAGTTTGCACCTTGTTGACATGTCACCTCTTCATCGTGGTCAGATTGCATCATCTATGGAGTGATATGTTTGGGGAGTTTGTAAGAGCTAGATGGCCTATTTCTTTTCTTGGTTTTTTGGATGAAAATTTTGATTTGGTGCCTCAAGATGATGTGATCAATCGAGTGGACCTTTTTCCAGGTTGTTTTTTCTAGGATTGGATTGTCTACAAACCTTTATCTTTGCAAAAGTATTGAAAAAACTAAATGTGGTAGCTAAGAATTGATGAGAAAAGATCATGCGCCATCAACTGTCAACACCTGGCAATATTGATTTTTGTGTTGAGAAATTGTTTTCTTGTTTTGAAGGCTATATAAGGATGGAAATGACACAATGTGTGGTTGGATTCCAAGTTATAGATTCTTTGTTAAAATAAAAGTTTCTTTATTTTTCTTAGGGTTTTCGAATTATTTTCATAAGCAATATTGCAGAACTACAATTCTTTGGAATGTTGTGCGAACCCTTTTCTTAGTACCTGCAAAACAACATGAATAAATGAGTTAGACATGGAATTACAAGCCAAAAGAAGGATTCCCCATGAAATCCATTTACAAATCAAACTAGGAATGCAAATAATGAAGAACACAATAAAATTGATAAACCAAAGATCAAATCCTAATTTAAATAGCAAACACTTGATCCCATGGGGGAATTGGTGCCAATTTGATGTAAAAATTGGCCCTTTCCCAATTCCTATGATGCAAGATTAAAATGTTGAAGAGTGTTGATCCAATTTGATGATGAAGGTGAGAGCTCCAAGCCTAAAATCTGCAATATCCTAGCTAAGAACTCAAAATATGGATGAAAATGGCTAAGTATTTTAGCATGGTAACTTTGCTTGGATTGTGGATGATCAAATGAAGATAGGAGCTCTTTATTTATAGATGAGATTGAAGGATGAATGTCCAAAATTGAGCAATTTGGGACTAACATTCATCCAATGATATGGTGCCACTTGTCAAGCCATGAATGGATGATGGATGTGCAAGATTTGGGGTTTGTGCCAATAAATGCCAATATTTAAAATTCAAATTTGTTGAAATTATATGTAAGAGGGAAGGGAAAATGCAATAAATGCCATTTGGCTCAAGACAAAGGACATGTAAGATGAATTTATTGTCTTGTTGGATGTACATGTTGACTTGGAATTTTTGAATTCAAATCGAGAGAATATTCCAAAAGATGCCATGTGAGGGAAAATAGGGATTTAATAAATGAATTAAATCTATTTTCATGTGCAACTTGCATTATCTAGAGGATGTGACATGCGATTAGATTAAATTAATCAAGGGTTTAATTAATTTAACAAGAGATTTGATGATGTGATTTATTTGACTTAGATTTATGGATTTATTTAAATCAAATAACAAAGGAATATGATAAGAGATTAATTAAATAAGAATTTGATTTATTTAATTAAAGGAGATGGTGTTAAATTAAATCAAATAAGGTTTTAATTTATTTAATTTAATGGATGCACTTTAGAGATTTAATCAAATAAATTGATTATTTAATTAAATAGGGATAATTAGATCAGATGGGTTGATTTAATTAACAAGAGAAAGTGACTTAATCAGATAAAGTAATTTATTCAATTAAGAGATGAGTATTGATGAATTTAATTAGATAGGGGAATTTGATTAAATGGTTAGACCGAGGGATGATTCAGGAAGAAACGATGTTAGTAACTAAGGATCGAATGCACGATGTCAATCAATATATTTTGCATGTCTACATTTTGCCCCTCTTTGAAACAATGCACTCGTTGCGATGGTTCAAAGAACAATCAATCTTGATCAAGGCCAAAAAATTTGATAGTTTAAAAACTTGCCCCATTGCTACATGGCAAGGGAAAACATGCCATTATTATGCCCCCTTGAGAGATCGGATGAAAATTTTAATTTTTTTGGGTGATCTCACGAAAAAAGGTGACAAAGTGTCCACTAGGTCCAAATGGGCTCCGAGAGGTCAAAAACATGTCTAAACGCAATAAATCAATGAAAAACAAGCCTTAAATAGACAAAAATAGGTTTGAGGGACCGAAACCCTAGCAGGATAGCCCTAAAGGGTCAAAAACCCTAATTTTTAGGCTTAAAAGGGGCCCGAGGGGTCACTTTCAAATCATTTTCACACACCTCCACTAGCAAACCTTGAGATTCGAGCTCTAACCTTCCAACGATATGGCATAATGATAGCTTCCTCTACACATTTCAGACTGAGT
Organism: Sequoia sempervirens; assembly: GCA_007258455.2. Lineage (NCBI taxonomy): Eukaryota > Viridiplantae > Streptophyta > Pinopsida > Cupressales > Cupressaceae > Sequoia > Sequoia sempervirens. Next base: position 23,070 of record VDFB02116011.1, read on the forward strand.
TCAGACCTACCAGTGGCCACCAGGTATCGGGGCACCGGTATGTGGTCCCTACCAAAGCTTAATTTTTTCATTTGATGCATTTATTAGGCCTTCAAAGATGAAGTTGTCTCCAGCGGCACTATTATAGCACCGCTCGGTGTTTGAATTGTGCTGCTATCTACCTTTTTACGTCATGGTGGTGCGATTTAGCACTGCAATGGTGTAGTTTGGAGTTTAGAAAGTCCACCACTGGGATTGAGCTCAACGGGCCAGTTTGGAAAAGTGTGTCGCGGCGACGCCCTTTGGATGCAAATCGTGATGCTAGGGGTTAAAGTGCGTCGTGACATTGCTATTTAGCTCTATTTAGGGTCCAATGTCAGAGTTTGAGGAAACTCAAACTACGATGCCTTCACAAACTGCGTCACTGGATGTAAGTTTGGAGCATTAAGCCAGGATTTTTTCAAAATTTATAACATGCTAACTTTCCCTGAAGTAGGATGGACTGAGGTAGCTCTACTCTCGAGAGCACCAGTCATGGGATTTGGTGAGCATCCTATAGGATTTGAGCGACCGAGACCAAGATCGACTGGGAGTCATAGGACTGTGGCACATTGCGTACACAACACCCATGCGTACACACCTTGGGATATTGTCGGCACTGGCCGAGAGGTGGCACAGTGAGACCTCATCATTTCATCTTCCCACTGGTGAGGTAATGGTAACCTTGGAGGACGTCTGGCACATACTACGATTTCCCATTCATGGCCACCAGATGATCTTTGACATGGAGGAGGGATGTGAGTGATGTACCAGAGTCCTTGCTACCTGAGACATCATCTATTGCGAGGGGCAGATCAAGCTGGAGAGATACAGAGCTGCAACACCTCCCTACCACTGGGTAGTTGCGGTGATCATCTCAGGTTTGGTTTCCCCAGATAGGCATGGGTGGTATTTTAGTTCAGGCTGGGGATACTGCTGGGAGAGGATGGTTCGGGACAGGCCAGTTTGGTTTGTATGGGGACCCGTCCTTCTGGCCTCACTCTATAGGGATCTCCACGAGTATGTTTATGTGGATGGCAGAGCACTAGGAGCTGGAGTGACTCTTCTTCATATTTGGGCGTGGGAGCACATTTTCGTGCTATGTCCACGAGTTGTTCCAGTTCTAATGGGGGCAGAGGATGCCCTCGTGACTTAGTACAGAGGTGGTATGTCCTTTACACACACTGGAGAGCAGAGGATCCCCTATTGGAGGCGGGTCCTGGACGAGATGCTCATGTTTATTTGGCATCCATATCTTGGTCAGCCCAGATGGGCCAACGATGTTGCTTAGCTTTTCTATTGCCGCTAGGACCAATATATGTAGGGCCAGGAGCATACGATGATTGAGCGATATCTGCCAGGGCACATGCAACATTAGTTTGAAGAGCCGCAAGATCGGTCGGATGATGATTATGTAGTCATCTTCGCACAGAGCATGATGCAGATAGCATGGGGGCCTGACATTCCTACCATGGAGGCAGTTGACAACTTTCACCAGTTGGTAGCTTGACCGTGGGCTTACGATTAGGCCCCAGTAGATCCAGGAACCACACAGGCCTATAGAGACTGGTTCAGACCTCCTCTCTGATTGACCATTCCTAGAGAGGATCCAGAGGCACATAGGGTTAGAGGTAGGGGGAGAGGTTGAGGCCAAGGACTGAGGATCACAATTTAACTAGATCCACCAGAGGTGCCCCCAGTTCCACCTGGTCATGGGGATGTCCCTATGCAGGACGAGCAATATGATCCACTAGTCCCACCACCACGACTCGTAGGTGAGGCTCAGCCTCGAGCGTAGCCACAACTATAGCCAGCAGGGTAGGCAGATGGATAAGATGCCTTGATTTTACAATTACAGGCATAGGTTCAGTTAGTGACGACCAAGAGGGACCAAGTACGAGCTGAGAGAGATCAACTCAGAGCAGAGAGAGACCAGGCGGTCCAACAGAGACAGGCTGCAGAGTTATAGGCTGCCGACAACAGATTGAGAGCATAACAGCCTCCTCGTCGCAGGGTATAGTTCTGATGAGATCCTACAGGGAGGCCATTCGAGAGATTGAGTACTATTGTCGGGCTTATCATGATACAATGCCTTGAGCAGATTGGGTCCTAGAGTATTCAAAGCAGGCCAGCCAAAGACCACCAGAGGTTCACGATGATAGAGGTGAGGGCAGTATTCATGGACATCAACCATGATTTAGATGATACACATTTTTTGTGCCTTATGGGTTCATTTTTGATATCCCAATGGGCGTTTTGTACTTATTGACATACATGTATAGTGATCCGATTGATTATTTTGTACTATGATAGTTGATGACATGATATATATATATGAGCTGATTTGGATGAGATGCAATGTATTCTTGTATGCATGGATGGTTTATTTCTACATGTTTTCCAGTGATGCTTTATGGATGTATTTATTTCTAATGATGTATGCAATGCCATGATGTGCAATGATGTTATTTATATGATGATTTTTTTTATGCCAATGCAATATGTGATATGGATTTGATTTATGGTATATGCAATAATGTGTGTAATAATGCCTAATTATGAGATGATTTATGAATGGATGTAATATGTTGCGATGGTCATGATATGATGCAAATGGTTTTATGAGATGCTTTAGAATAACAAATATTTTTATCCTAAATGATGTATGTGATGCAATGGTATGTTAATGTAAAGTGATATGCTGATGTGTAATGAATTAAATGTTGATATGCCTATTTGCTTATGATTATGCAAAAATGATTATGGAATGATTTTGTAGATGGTAATATGAAATGGTTATGAGACTGCAAATGAATGTTATGTGATGTAATGCAATGGGTGAAATGCGATGACATGTATGCACCTATCTATGAAAATGTTTATGATAACCTATTTATATGATGATTAAAATGCAATGCGTATGTTTCCTATACGATATGTTTATGCAGTGTATATAATTTCTATATGATATGGTTATGTAAGTGTGCTAATGATTTGTGGATGTAAGATCGATGATGATGATGGTGATGATGATCAACAATCATAGTACCTTGTTAGTGTAGTTAGTGAGAAAATAAGAAGTCATTTCAACAAGACGCAAGATGACACAAATGCCAATGATGATGATGATGATGATTATGATTACTTGCCGAGGAATTGGGATCTTCAAAGGGCCAAACATTCTTATGTTTGATAACACACATGGTACGATGCATCAAGGTATAGAAAACCAGGATGGCGTGGTACTTAGTGTGATGGAGTTTGACACAACAATCAGATAGGAGTATTCTTGTTCACACTTGACATATGAAAACCTTGCTAGGATGTACTTTAGAAGTTTCAAACACCTTGGACCAAAACACAGAAAGGTAAAACTATCCTACAATAGTAAACAAGTTGTCGTAGACCTCTTCCATACATACCTGACAAAGCAAGTATTTTCCAAGTTATATTGCAAGAACGTCCAACAAACATAGTAGACAAAAGATAATGATCATTACCCCATTCCTATTTCTCTAAATCCGCTATTTTGGGATATCATCAAGACGTCCTTGGAATGAGCACAAAATAAGAAAGTCCATAAGATAAAGACCAAGTAAACAAACTAACTAATTCTCTTCAATACCGCTAACGGGAAAAAGGATGTATTTTCTAAGATGATAACTGAAAATTATTGCCAAAAGATAATTCCCATTGTAGGAAGGATTCATCCTAGGACATGTTAGTGGATGGCGAGACGTCATTTCGTTTATAAGGGATGATTGATATGGGACCATTTTAGATGATATGTTATTGATACGAAGAGATGACCAACTTGCTTATGCACTTGACTTAGACTTGAGGCTTAACGCTTTTGAGTTTTCACTTTTAACCTGCTCGACTTGTTTCTGATTGTTTTATCAAAGGTTGAGGATGACGACCAGTTGATTATGAGTGGTGCTTATCACGAGTGCAAGTGAGGCGAGGCAGATGGATTTTTTTTTTCAAATATTTGGATGTTTTTGATATTTTTGAAATGTTTTGAGACTATTTTTGGTATTTTTCAAGATTTTACAAATGTTTTTGGTATTTTTCTGAGATTTTGACCAAGAGACCGACCTAAAGACCTATCCTAGGGGTCTCAGGGGTTGATCGACAGATTAGCCTTGCGTACATTATACATGCAGAGACCACATAGTTTGACTGATGAGTTGATCGATTTACAGATGATGATATACATGATGAGATGCCAGCTTATTATGAAAGACTCCTATAGGACTGACCTAAATGTCTCATGGGATGATCAAAGATCAACCTTGCCTATGTTCAAGCTTAGAGACGACATAGTTTGACAAGACGACTCTATTTTTTATTTTTTTCGAATGACTTTTTGACTTGTTTTTGGGATTTTTGATATGTTTTGATTTTTTTGGATTTTGTGCTTTTCTGATGTTTTTGGATTTTTTGATATTGAGGATTTTAAGATCATACACGAATCTGATCCGACGAGAACATGCCCCCAATGTGATGAAATAGACTACTCTGATGAAGGCAGGACAAACTAACCTTGAGGATGGGCTGAGTAATACTAGGAGGGATCATGATATGAGAACAAGACCAAGCTATGGTGTAGATGCAAGTGGATGAGTGATGGATGGATACCCGAATGCGATGGATGATGGAAGTGAAATGGATGGATGATGTAGAACAAGTTGTACAAATCTTGGTGGATGGAAAGTCCTTATTTACTCAAGGCGCCCATTTGCTAGGTTTTCACCAAGGTACTTGCCCAAAGTGCCACCAAAGTGGTTTTCACTAGAGGACGATTTTTTCTCTTTAATAATTTTTTTTATCCTTTTTTTTATTTTTTTGGATTTTTTTTCTTTTTTGATTTTTTTGTTGTCACCAAGATGCCTGTTTGCCAATTTTTTGCTGAAGTAACCATTTTTTCAGGACATTTTATGTTTTTTTTGTTCTATACCTTGATAGAATTAGGCAAAAAACTTTTTAAGATGGGAGCTATTCATGGGCTCCTATAGAGGTTCCCCTTCAAGTGTTGATAACTAATATGCCCCTGATGTGTAACTTGTTGTGATAACAAAAGGTCCTAACCAATTAGGTTCAAATTTTCCTCTATTTCTTGGGTTTGGAACATTCTTCTGATTTTCTTTTAAGACCAGTTCTCTGACTTGGAAAGTCCTGCTTTTGATCTTCTTATTGTAGTTCCTTTTGAGTCTATTCTGATAGAGTTGCAAATGATTTAAAGCATCTATCCATCTCTCATCCAGTAGCTCTAGCTCATTCAATCTTGACACTCGATATTTTTCATTCGTGATAAGGTTTTGCAGTGATATCTTGAGGGATGGGAGCTCGATCTCAACGGGGAGTACCACTTCTGATCCGTAGACCAAGGAAAAGGGGGTGGCACCAGTGGGTGTGCGGATTCTAGTTCGATAGGCCAAGAGGACTAGATTAAGCTATAGATGCCAGTCACGACCTGCGTCATTGACTGTTTTCTTGAGGATTTTCAAGATGGTTTTGTTTGTGGCTTCTCTTGGCCATTGCCTTGGGGATAGTATGGGGTGGAGAAGCGATGCTGGATTTGGAATTTCTTGCACAAGTCGTGAACCTCCTGGTTCTTGAATGGTGTCCCATTATTTGAGATAATGGCTTGTGGAACACCATAGTGACATATGAGATAGTTTAGGATGAATTTTGAGATCTGCTTTCCAGTGATATACGTCATGGTTCTAGCGCCAAATGTGTGAACCCTTTTCTTAGTACCTACAAAACAACATGAATAAATGAGTTAGACAAGGAATTACAAGCCAAAAGAAGGATTCCCCATGAAATCCATTTACAAATCAAACTAGGAATGCAAATAATGAAGAACACAATAAAATTGATAAACCAAAGATCAAATCCTAATTTAAATAGAAAAAAGTTGATCCCATGGGGGAATTGGTGCCAATTTGATGTGAAAATTGGCCCTTTCCCAATTCCTATGATGCAAGATTCGAATGTTGAAAAGTGTTGATCCACTTTGATGATGAAGGTGAGAGCTCCAAGCCTGAAATCTGCAATATCCTAGCTAAAAACTCAAATGATGGATGAAAATGGCTAAGTATTTTAGCATGGTAACTTTTCTTGGATTGTGGATGATCAAATGAAGATAGGAGCTCTTTATTTATAGATGAGATTGAAGGATGAATGTCCAAAATTGAGCAATGTGGGACTAACATTCATCCAATGATATGGTACCACTTGTCAAGCCATGAATGGATGATGGATGTGTGAGATTTGGGGTTTGTGCCAATAAATGCCAATATTTGAAATTCAAATTTGTTGAAATGACATGTAAGAGGGAAGGGAAAATGCAATAAATTCCACTTGGCTCAAGACAAAGGACATGTAAGATGAATTTATTGTCTTGTTGGATGTACATGTTGACTTGGAATTTTTGAATTCAAATTGAGAGAATATTCCAAAAGATGCCATGTGAGGGAAAATAGGGATTTAATAAATGAATTAAATCTATTTTCATGTGCAACTTGCATTATCTAGAGGATGTGACATGTGATTAGATTAAATTAATCAAGGGTTTAATTAATTTAACAAGAGATTTGATGATGTGATTTATTTGACTTAGATTTATGGATTTATTTAAATCAACTAAGAGAGGAATATGATAAGAGATTAATTAAATAAGATTTGTATTTATTTAATTAAAGGAGATGGTGTTAAATTAAATCAAATAAGGTTTTAATTTATTTAATTTAATGGATGCACTTTAGAGATTTAATCAAATAAATTGATTATTTAATTAAATAGGGATAATTAGATCAGATGGGTTGATTTAATTAACAAGAGAAAGTGACTTAATCAGATAAAGTGATTTATTCAATTAAGAGATGAGTATTGATGAGTTTAATCAGATAGGGGAATTTGATTAAATGGTTAGACCAAGGGATGATTCGGGAAGAAACGATGTTAGTAAATCGAGATTGAATGCACGATGTCAATCGGTATATTTTGAGTGTCTACACATGTTATATCTATTAAGGTTTAAACTATTGTTGGATTAGCATCTAACCTTTGTTTCAGAGTTAATTTGATATTTAAAAGCACAAACTATTGAGGAGAAATTGTGGAGACTATGCATGTATGGCCTTTTCCAAGCTTTCGTTATTTATATGATCATTTTGAATGAAACATTGTCTTGCAAGCTAAATATGGACAATTTAAGTAGCTAATTTCCATGTTGTATGCTCATATGGTAGAGTAGTAGCTTAAGAAAATTGGATTATTTCATTGGAATTCTCTATTTTTTTGAATGTTTTTGTTGTGTCATGCTATGTTGTATTGTGAGGAAGAGTTCATGTGATTTCTGAGATATTATTTTTTTACTCATAAGAAATCTTTAGGTTTGATCAGACCTTAATGAACACTTCCTATAGAAATATTTGAAAGTCTGCACTATGCTTGAAGTTATCCTTTGTTGTTCATTCTCTTTGCAATAATGAAGGGTTATGGAATTTTGTGTCTAATTATATCAGTCATAGGAATGATTTGGGTTTGAAATGTTGTAAAAGCTTCAGCGCATCACCTTTTATGTTTTATGTTTACATTTCCTTCTCCCCTTATCTCCAAAACCAAAAGAAGAGTTGAATTTCTATAAAAATCCTAGAGGTATTCAGTGAGACACAAGTTGTCCCCCATTCGATGAATTTCTCATAAGACTATCAGAGAGGCACAAGATTTGATAATCAATAGTTCTTTTTCTAGCACACTCAATGGGACAAGAATTTTTCCAAATGCCTAATTAGAAGTCAAAAATATTTCTTGAATCAGGCTAAGGAAGGAAACTAGAAATTTCATGCTTAGATTCCAAACAAGACCATCTTTGAGAGGTCACTTCTAGTACTCTTAGTTACCTACCTCAATACCTAGAAGGAGAAGACTTATAGGTTTTGTACCACCTGTAAGAAGTAAGAGAAAGAAGTAAGAGCCCAACCTTCAAATCCTTATCTACTCCACCCAATGGTTTAAACTCCTAAATAAGATTACTTGTATATCCAATTCATAGGAATCTTTTCCCTATGTCTTGCATACCTCCCCCCCGCTCCTAGAAATTTTGTAACATGGGATAGTGGTAGTCTGCTACAACCACTCACACCCCCATATGTATGGCCCGCTATACCCACTAATTCCCTCAAGGTTATCCCAAGATTCTTCAGAGAAGACTTCAAAACCCCTTCCAAACACCTTCAAGATATGATGGAGGTATGTAGGGTAGATAACATATTGAAGGAGAACATCATGTTGAGGCTGCTAGCTGCCTCTTTTAAAGGAAAGGCCCAAGATTGGTATCGATCTTTGGCATTGGGTTCTATCATCTCCTAGGACCAGCTTGGAGAGCACCTATTCAAACACTTCTGAGAGAAAGGAGACTGCTCCTTGTTGTTACAACAACTAATTACCATCAAGAGTGATCCACACGAGTCCATGAGTTACTTCAACACTAGATTCCATAAGACCTGGCAAAGGATCCCCATGACTACTTGTCCTCAGAAAGGCATGGAATTCATGTTCTATCTAAAGGCCTTCAACCCAAATATCATAGTCATGATAACCTCCTTGGGAAGAAGCCAATCCAAGCACTCTTGCGATACAATTAACATTGATCACCCCACAATCTATGAACAGGAATTCCAATCCTCAAGCAAGCACATCAAGCTTTTCCTCAATGGCGGTAGATATCAACAACATGAAGAATATCATGCAGACTTTCACTAACAACTTGGTCATTATGAAATGATAGCAAGTGATTCCTTTGAAGCAAACCATGCAAGCCTATGGTAGAGGGAAGTCATCTTATCAATATAATCCATATCAAGTATCCTCTAGAGGAGGAGGTCAATAGACATTGTTGGGAAATTAGATAGTTCCAACCACCATGTCATTGCAAACAATCAAGGATAGCTTGAGTAAAGAGATATTCCCAGGCTAGATCAATTTAGTGAAATATAAAAATATTTAGTGCTTCCCATGCGATGATAGCCATATGCCCCAAAATTACCCAAGGGGGGATATGCAACAGAGGGTAGCAGAACAAAGAAGCAAGGGTATTCTCCTAAATGCAGATGGGTGTGAATCATCTAAAATGGAAAATGCTCATTTTAGAGCACAAATGCAAGGGATGTCCCTAGAGTAGGAGCTAGACATTACACCCAACCAAGCTTTGTTCTCATGGTTAGAAGAAGAATAGGTTGTTTTCACAAATGAAACTCTAAAAAATGGTGTTCCAAAAGTGCAGTAAGATTAAAACATAAGATCAAAGAGAAGGCTCACAAGAGTATGTACAAGAAGCTTCTTCTCATCCACAACCACATCATCCATTCTCGTAAGAAAAGTATGCTTCATCACCCATTATCTATCCTTTTTTGTAGCCACATAGCACACCATTGGCAGAGCAAGAGATGAACAAAACACCAAACCTAGGCACATTGAAACTATTGTGCCTATAGCACACACACCTCATTCAAAATGGGGACCCTCTCTTTTCATTTTTCTAGGTCACTTTTGTCTTTGCCTCATTTTGTGTGCCCCCTATTTTATGTCCTAAGTGGTCAAGGAGCCCTAAAGCTATCATCTTGAGTTGACCAAGTTTCACCACCTTTGAAATTTTCAAGTCTTTGGCCTTCATGAAGTTCCTCTGGTAGTTTTCCTTGAAACCTAAAAACTGTCATCATTTACTCCTTGGGAGTCCACTCTTGTGTGCCACCCTATTTGGAATTTTGTTTGTCTTTCACCATCTTGGCAGCGGCTAAAATGTGGGGTTTTCCCGCACTATGGGATCCACAACCTCTATTGTCGTTTCCTTCACTGACCCACCCAAATAGCAAACACCTAGGTGCCACTCGCCCTGAGAGCTACGTAGTTCCCACTATTGGCCATTTTAAAATGTGTCCACCAACCGTGCCTACTACCATGTACTAGCATTTATTGTAGGAATTTGATAGCTAAAAATATATAAATAGCAAGTTTTGATAGGTCATTTTCATCGACATTCCTTCTAAAACATGTTAGAGCTCCTCCTGCTTCTGCCACCTCCGCACTTGCGAGATCCCGCTATCGTTCAAGTGTCATTGCCTTCAATCTCTTGCCAATTTCTTGTAGGTCTTCTAGGTAGGTTTTCCACTACCACCCATTTCATTTGTTTTTCATTGAATCTTGCAAGATTGTTGAAAACTTGAGAGTATGTGCATGATCATTATGGAAAAAACAAGCCCTTAAGTGGCAAAAAATTTAGAAAAAATAGACTTAGGAAACTTGACGTAAAAATTTGAATAAGTTGTCTATATTATTTTAAAAATGTTTAAGAATATAATCTATAGAAAATTGAGTATATTTTCCAAACTACTAGGTTTATTTATAAAAAAAAAATATCTATTTGGTGAAAATTTAAAATTTCAATGCAGTAGTACTTAAATTTTAAGGAAAAAATTAGTAGGTGTCTATCTGACCACCCTAACCACAATAAGATAATAATACTTTTTATAATATTTTACATATAAGTAGAGGACTCATGTCCCAATGTGATGAATATTTTTTGTAATTTTTTTCCAAGTAAATAATTAATTATGAATTTTTTATTACAACTTTTAAAGAATATTAAAACCCGTATGTCTGACCACCTTAACTTGGTCGAAACTTCATGATTTTTTTATTTATTGTTAATCCTATTGTATGTGAAGTATAGAGTGTGGTCCATATTTCAGATTCAAAAAATGTGATAGCATTTGAAAGCTATAGATAATTTTCAATCAGCCTATCAATTAGGACTTTAGTCATAATTTAAATAGAAATGAATAATAATTATTTATTAAATTCAAAGTAAAGTATAATTTATATTGGTGGAAAGCTCAGAATCTCCTTTAAAAACCCTTTTAGTTTCATCAATTTTTGGTAAAAAAAAGTCATCAGCCACATACCCTACACATACCTATCATATCGCCATTTTTTGGCCCATCATGATCGTACACATACCCTTGATGGGGAAAGCCTTCAAACTAGTAAGAAAATTAAACTCCATGAAAACCCAAGTGTTAAAATTTAAGAACTCTTTAGAAATCAATGCATTTGAACCATGTTGAACTTGGGGCCTTTGTCGCCATTGTTGACCCAGGGCTATTGAGCCCTTGTATCCCACAAGACCTTGACTTTCGTTACCTTGGTAACTCAAACAACAAACTATAGACCACGACCATCACCCTTCATGGGCTCATTCATGTGGGTGGATGGATCCTTTCTGCCACACCTTGTTGAGGATAAAAATGAAGCCAAGTAAAGGTGTGTCCCTTTTCCTTAGTGGGTCTACTTTTGTGGACTTCCACATGCGGGAAGATGCTCATTGTTTACCATTTGGAAATGGCCACCCAATATAGGCCCTCTAGCTGGTGGGACCCGCTAACTCCACTTAGACAACCAAAATCATTAAATGGAAAACCTATTTGTGGGTATTTAGATGTGGGTCTCCTCATCTGTAATGCCACCATTTCCATGGACATCATTAGTGGAAACACCGGTCCTTCCTTTTGCCTCGCAAACCCCATTGCTCCAATTCCCAGCCTAATCACTTATAATTTTTTCTAAGACATGACTCCATTGAAGGTACTCCACTATAGACCACTGCCAATGGTTTTCCATCTCAAGATTGTCATTTCCTAGTGGCCATGCCTGACCTTCTATCTACCCTATAGGGCCTGAGTCTGAGTCAGTCGTCCCGTTCTTCTTGAAAGGTAATCAATGCTTGGGTCTTCTATAGACCCACTCATGCTGGCCACTGCCATGCATCCACCATTTAAAATGGTTGATGACCTTTTTCCCTCCACTACATAGGCCCTAACACCTATTTTTCCCAAAGCCTTCATTAAAGGTCACTAAGTAAGGTCATGAGCAGGTAGTCTAATGTGGGTGGTTGCTTGTGGGTCATCGTCCTGCTTTCGCTATTCCAAATGACCAAGTCTAGCCTATCATCCACCATGTGGAACCCAACTCCTCTTTTGTTGATTGAACAAATTCCAGTGAACAAATCATGTCGATGCCTTGTGTGGGCTCGATAGTGTGGCCCGCTGCCTACAGGCTATCATTGCACCTCCACCGTCTCCAAGAGGCCGCCACCTAACATCTTCCTATGAGTCACTACCCACATCCAGTTGAATGACTTGAACTTCAAAGTTGAACTGATGTTTCCCTTGTTTTCTATGGGTCCCAGAGTGTGGGACTCTATTTGTTCAATTCTACCTTCGTAGCACCATTCTAATGGTGGAGCTTATAATAGCTAAGGCACCTGTTACTCCTGCCGCCTCTGGACCTGCATACCAAACAATTAAGTTATCATTTTAAAGACCTTATGAATGATCAACACACATGTCCAAATGGATTAACACCTTGGTGGGCCTCATTATAATGTAGAAATTTTGATGTGGGTGGCTCCATGTGGTTGATCGTGCCCTCTTCATCATCTGCGTGCAAATTCCCCTAAAATGACTACCAGCCTAGGGAAACCCACATCCTTGGGCCTGCATTTCCATATCTTCCCAAAAAGAAAGGCTAATGATAATTTGTGATGAATGTTATTATCCTTAAAGGATAAAATACTTGATCTAACGTTGATTTTGTAGGATTTTTCTAATGATCCTCTTATTGTTATACATGAATTTACTTACTACACCCTTGATTGCAGAATTTATGGAATTGACTATGAGACCATTAAGGGAATCCATAGAGAAGGAAAATGGGAAGAAATCTACTAAAGTTCCAAGGGGAAAGGAAGATAAGGACTAGATGAAATTATAGTTCCATGGGGTAGAAATCACCTCCAAAGTCACATATCCAATACTAGAATTTTAAGGACTATTGCCAAGTAAATGATGCCTTTATTGGGCACATCATTAGAATTCTTGGAGGAGACTTCAAAAGGAAAGTCACATGTAGTTCATGTGCATTCATCCATTGGTTTAGATTCTTGTTTATCCTCTTTCCCAAATTCACCTACATTTGAACCAAGGGCTTCTTTGAGAGACCACATAAGCTACCCCAATATCCAAATGACAAATTGATATTACTTGAAGTCTCCAAGAAGTTACAGCATGCACATACTCTTCTAAGTGACAAACATAGGCTAGGCATCCATTATCCTCTCACTTTCGGCCAAGGCATGTATGCAATTCCCACATCCTAGTGTGCAGAATATTCTAAGAAGGAGATCATAGAATATAACTTGGAACTTCACACTCGTCGGCCAAGGATGGACCCATGCTACAAGTTAGAAAGGATTCTTGGGAGGGAATATTACCACTTGCATAATGTTTCTAAGGATTCTTGGAAACAGTCAAATTTTTTCTAGTGCCAAATCAAATTGGGAAGATGAGAGAATAGTTATAGATGCAATATTTGATGTTGTTTCCAACATACCATTGCCCCTAATTGATTGGGATGGGGAATAGGTCAATGAACTTAACATTCTAACAAAACCAATACACCATAGGACAATGCAGTGGATTGATGCATAGATTGCATAAATGAATCTCCAAGGAGCTACATTGACATATGGAAGGCTCAAAGATGAGCTCGAGAGAAAAACCAATAGTGGGACCACTGCTGCCTTGACTGAGGGGGCTCTAAAATCTCCTCCATCCACTAGGTCAAGAAAAAGAAAAGAGGTAGTTGAACAAAAACCAAATCATAAAATTTATTCAAGGAAGGCTTCAAAGGGTGATCCCTCAAAGAAATTAAAGAAGTTGGGTAGATTCTCAAAGATACCCACAATTCAAGAGGATCCATTGCATGAGGGATAAGAAGAAGAGGTAGAGCAACCAAAGTCTCCACCTACTACCTCTACTCTTCCTATCACCACTGCTACCACTGCTATCACCCCTCCATCAACATCTCAAGCATTGCTTGCTTGCTCTCCACCTATGTTGTACATCTCAGTTCACCTTGCCTCCACCTCACCTACTATACCCATTGTGGTGAGAGAATCCTCATCTACCACAACTTCCCTACTCTCATCCTCCTCGATGTCTCCATCTACTATAGTCCCTTTAGCCTCCACAATGATAATTCCTACCCTCACTCTCCTAGAAGGTTTTGCTTGACATATGAAAAATATGCCTATGGATATCTCTAGCATATTGATGAACCATATGGTATAGGAAGCTCTATCTCAAGTCCTTGTTGGTCTCCCTATACCCTCACTAACAAAACTAGCAAAAATGGAGACAACCATGTGGATCTCAGAAGAGCTAGAGAGGCAACAAAGGGAGGTAGCCAAGGGATGAGATGGTGAATCTAAGGATCCATTCAAGGATGATTACCATGAACACCCTGAGTATCAAAACTTGGTCATTGATGAGGTAGTACATGAAGAAGGGTCACAATCCTCTGAGGAAGATGTCAAAGACCCCAATACCAAACACATAGTAGAAATTTCTAGCCAAAAACTAGAGTTGTCCAAACAACTCAAGGACGTCAGAGAGGAAGTTGAGGGGTAGTCTTTAGAAGAAAAGTAGGAGACTGATGAAGAAATGGAGTTATCTATAGAGCCTCCAACTAAAGAATAAGACAAAATCCCAAACCATGATGAAGAGATGCCTCCCATAGGGGAAGAAGAAGAAAATAAAGAGGATAGAGATAAACAATCTTGAAGAAGAGGCTAAAATGAGAAATATCCCTAAACCAAAATTCCAAGAAGAGCTCAGGCAAGAAGAAAAAGAGCACCCAAAGGGGAAGACAACCCCAAGGAAAATATAGCTATTATGAGGCTACTTGAAGGAAGAACCATATTCATTTTTTACTCATATGAAGAAGAAGAAATTAAAACAAGGCAGTAAACTCTAGGCCATAATGAAAGGGAGATCCAACATATTCAAAGAGAAGAAGGCTATCACAAACAACCAAAGGAGGGATCCCAAATACCTGAATGGCTAGAGAAGTAGCTATATAAAAAGACCCCCACCCTCATGGATCCCAAAGAAATGCTAGAGGCTATCCTTGAATGATCTCAGATACAAGAAAAGAAGGGGAAGAAACCAATAATTTGATCCTATATCATGATGGATGCATCAAGATCAAGGATAGTTCAATTTGCTACTCTTGTGATAGATAAAGGAGAGGGAGTTAGCTATAGTATCTCCACCATTGACTTGGCCATAGCCACAAGGGAGTAGAAGATTAATCACGTCTAGGGATCCATTGCCACCATTGTACACCAAATGAACAAGGACCAATCCTCTAAGGAGGAAATGAAGGAACAAGTGGCAGATCTCACTGCCTATATTCAACAATGGTCTTCTATTGAGGAACTACCCACAACATTGCCAACCACTCCTCTACTACTTTCCAAGGATCACATCAGCAAATTAAATAGGAGAAAGAACTAGACTAAAGCCACTAATGATTGTTTTTGACAAATACTTTACAACGGTGATATGGGCATTGACCACGCCGTCAGAACAACCAATAAGTTTCAGGAGGTACAAAAACAACTTGAAGGAACAAATAAGTTTTGTACTAACTTCTTGGAACTATGCAACATCATGTACCCTAAACTTGAGGCTATCCTCAATATGCCCAAGAGAACTTGGGAAAAAGAGCTAGCCCTAGAGAAAGATGACCATTGGCTTGTTTAGACATTGAAACTAGGCCTTGATCATAGAAGAGAAGTCTTGGAGTAGGTGCTCCATGAAGTGGAGCTCGACCTACATTGGGTTAAGGAACACCGAGCAGCCTATGAAGAGTATTTAAAGCTCATGATAGACTATGAAATGCCCACCATAAAGCTTGATCTTGAAAAGATAAGGCCATATTTCCATAAGAAGAGGGAGAATGGAGCCATAGATACACTAATGCTATATTTTATGGATTTTGCAGCCTGACCCTTTTCCCAATCAGAGCAAGTAATCAAGAATACATCAAACTGTAACAAGGATTGGGAGCTACTTACTAGCAGATCCAAAAAGTTAAACTTCTAGGTGCTCCAGTCTAACATAATGGAATGGAATAAACTTCAGGAATTGATAGACAAATTTGTGGGGTACGCCATTGTGAAAAAAAATGGAGAGTCAGTCATTGATGATGAGTTCCTCAATATGTATCTGTAGCAAAGGAAATCAACTAGAAGACAAAAGAGCTATAGTACCAAGCACTAGAGGACAAAATACGCTAGAGGAAAAGAATGTAATTTTAAATTGTAAAATACTGAGGGGTGGGTGAAACCCTCATTTGTAGTGAATCTTTGCCACACAATAAGATTAAATCCTTGCCGTTCATTTTGATTTTTGGAAACTATAAATAGGGGTCTCCTTTCATTTTCAAGAAAGAGTTGAGTTGTCGTAAAGACATGTTGATGAAATTCTAATAGAAATTAATTACTTTTGGGTGGATTCTTAAATTCCATTCATGTTACATGATTCTTCTCCTCATAGTTAATTGATTTGAGTAGATTTAATTTGTTGTTCTATGTGTTTAGCATGCTTTAATAGATTAGTAAATGTTGTTTATTGATGGTAAATAATTTTTCTATATTGATGTGCTTTCTTGTTCATTCTTTTTGTTATTTATTGATGATAAATAGTAGTGTAAATCTAGTCTAAACATAAATTGATTGTTTCACTTAAATTCTATCTTTTATTCATGATTTATGGTAAATGAATGATTGAAAATATTCAAACCTTAGAAGATTGCACTAGCTTCATGATACTATTGGTTGATTTAGTTAAGTGGAACTTAGTTTTAGGAAGGTTGTATATTTTAGCATCCTCCATTATCACTGTTCATTGGTAGTTTTGGGTCTAGGAACCTCTTCTTTCCCCTACCCTTTTGACTTTTATTTAAAATAGTAATTTAGGAAAAGTTATAGCATCATTGTAAACCCAAATCTGATGATAAAAGTGGAGTCTTAGACTGTTGTTTTGAACTTGCAGAAATCACACAACTCCAATACCTTAGGAACTCCATTTAAAGAACCATTTCCCTCTAACTTAACTTGTGTAAGGCTTCCCTATGATTACCAACAAATCACATGAACCAACTGAATTATTCTAAGCATTGTCATGAATTGACACCCAAGAGACCTTGGGGTAGTAATTTGCAACCTTTTTGCATATTTCTACCTTTCAAGAGAGGTATCATACTTGTGTGTTGCCTATGTTGAGAAGGTGCAAAAAGACCCATCAACAAAACTGGTGCTAGAAGGAGGGTCTTCCTTGTGTTAAGTTGGATCAAATGAGTTCATTCTCTCCTAAAATATTTCATAGATTTTTATGATCCACACCAAATAAAGGGGAATTCAAAGAAATTCAACCCCCTACCAAGGATAAGAGAGATAAAAGAGTGGAAGTCACTTCATCATCTTCATCTGCACCATCCACTTCACCTCCATCCTCACCTCCCTCCTCTATTCATCCACCCCACAATCATCCTTCCTTTCCCATATCCACTTCCTCCACTCATCCATCCAAAACTTCCTTCCAATTATCTACTTCCCATAGCTAGGGTGCATCCCCCATCCCTATCCTTCAAGTCCAAGGAATAGTACCAATAGTCATTTCCCTTGCACAACCCCAAGTTACTATTGCACAACAAATACAACCTTTTCCTCCCCTCATGGCTTGGCTAGGAAATAATCCTTCTCATTGCATTTCAATGATTACCATGACATGACAAAGAACCTGGAAGGATTTTGTACAAATTTTTACCCTCACAATCCACAAAGGATGATAGAAGAACACATCAAAATATTTTAAATAGCATTGGAAGATATGCAAATCGATCACAAGGACATGGCTTGCCAACTCTTCCCTTATTCCTTGGGGGAAGAGGACTTCTATTGGTACATCAACTTGTAAATGAGATCCATCACCACTTGGGACCTCTTGAAGAATGCCTTCTTCTAGAAGTACAAGATTCCAATCAACCTTAGAGTTGTATTAGTAGTTCATGTTTATTCATAGGGACATTAATAAACTAATTAGCTCCTTTAATGATCAATTTCATTGGGAATAAATGAGGTTACAAACTCCATATGTGCTTAATGATGTTGCAACCTTGCAGTTTATTATGATGCCTTAGACAACCTCACTACCACATTAATGAAAAGGATGCGCCCAATACCCACCAGATTGGTGGAAGCTTATGTTTAGGTGGTAATAGCAAGCATTGACTTGGAGAAAAATATTTACAATCCACTACATTCTTTAGGAACATTCACCCATCCAATGAAATATTAGGGACTTACTTAGGCCTTGTCACATCAAACACCAATTATGAACCAAGTTCCATAGCTACCCATGGTTCCTCACCCAAGACAACCATTGAACTAGGTGCCTCTTTTGCCTCACTATTTGCAGTCTCAACAGTAGCAGGTCTACCTACAACAACCTCAAGTACTTGCATACCTATAAGGGCCTAAATTCTTGTAAGCACAATAAAATCAACCAATGGTGTAGTTGGTTCTCCTCTAGAACCAAGCACCACAACCAAGTAATATGGAGAAAGATCGGTTGGATGAACTAATAGAGATGATTAGAAAAATGTCTAAAAAAGATGACACACCTAAGAAATTAGAACAACCAGTTGTAATCTTCTCAACACATCATTTTGTCCAACCTCAACCAAGAAAATAGGGATAACCATTATGTGGGTGCCTCATCTAGGTAGAATTATGAAAGAGGGCAGAATTCTAGCTAGAAATTTAAAAGGATACCTTCAGAAAGGTAGAACCAAACATGGAATACAAGGTTGAATAACAAAGGTGTTCCCACCCCCCTTGATCCATCAATGAACATAGACAATACAACAAGTGAAGTATATTTAGCCAAGGAAACTTTGTCTAAATGGTGTTAGATCTATAAGACAAATAGGCACTCTGAGTTGTATTGTGCTGAGTTCTAGATAGTAGCTGAAATCTTCCAAGTAGAATTATAGAATGCTATTGATAGTGTTGGCTATCAAGACATAGTCCCATCAGAACCATACGACTCTTCCATGTTCAGATTCAATCAAGATCTATTTTCACGAAGTGAGAGAAATGCACCTAAAAATGAGATCACTTCTCCAAAGAACAAAGAAGTAAAATAGGTAAGTAGCAAAGAAAATTTATCTCAATTTTTTACTTCAGTAGATAATGGTATAGTAGATGAAGAAGAGTCATGTGAGGATGAAGTTCAAATGTTTCACCAAAGGGAGACCCCTTATAACTTAAGAAGTAGGAAAATAGGAGGACCTTTTGCAACCTTTTTTCCACCTAATAACTTCGTTACCCCACCTAATCCAAATGCTAGTAACAATCTATGTTACCCCCATGTTCCCACCATATACTTTAACAAGAACAAACATCCAAATCAAATTTAGAACCAGTTTGTTGGCTCTTCCCAAGGAAAGTCCTTTGAGGCTAAAATCAAGAAAATGTGTGAATATGTTGAAGAATTCAAGACAGTCAAAATAAGCTTGTCTACCTTCAAATTACTTAAGGTTCCTATAGTTAGGAATGCCTTATTTAGAATTATTAATGGGTTTGCTTCTTCCAAGTCATCATAGGAGGGACAGGCCAAGAGAGTCAATTTTGATGAGTCCCAACATGAGCCTATAATTCAAGAAATTGTAGCAAGAAAAAGGATGCCTCCTCAAATCAGCAAACTAGAAAGCAACCCACTAAAGAAAAAAACCAAGTGCAAGCCAAAGAAAAGATGAATGAAAAGGATAAGAATCAAGTATCCCAGAAAGATATTCCCATGGGATTGTTTCAAGGGAAATTAGAAACACCACCCTTCCTCACCACTATTAGAATATTTGGGAAGAACCTACATAACTGCTTGTTGGATTTAGGAGAATCAACCAATGTTATGCATCTAACAATATGCAAAGCATTTGGAATAGTCCCCACTCCTTCTAGAAGAAAGGTGACCTAGCTAGATAAAACAAAAATGAACATAATCAAAGAAATCAATTGAATTCCCATGCAAATTGTTGTAGACCCAAGAGTACAACATGTTATTGACATTCAAGTAGAAGATATCCTAGACACGTATGGCATAATACTAGGATGATACTTCACTAGGGTGTTGAATGAATATGTTGCAATTGACTTCTCTAATGTGTGGCTACCATGGAAAGGACTGCCAAATCATATCTGCATTGATTGGGAGCCCCATATGAAGTTTATGATCACAGAGTACAATAATACCAATGAAGTGTTGTTTGCTAAACCTGAATTGGGTAAGTATTCTTTTGTGGCATACTAGGAAGAATCAAAGCCCCAAGAAGAAGAGATGAATGAAGAGGTTTTCCTTGTGTTATGTAGCCTCCTACCAACTTAGCCTATGCATCTTAGAGCACAAAAATGCTCATAGAATTAGATGATGACGAATCCTACAATGATTGTAATTTTCGACTATTCGATGGAATTCAAGATTTCATAGAAAGGTGTGTGTAGGATCAGCTGAACCTAGGGTAAAGAATGGATTTCCAAGAGCTCTTGCTACCTTGTTGGTACATATTTTGCAATGTTTCCCACTCAAAATTTGAATGTTGTTTATTTCAAAAAACATTTTCTCATATTAGTGGACAAGTTTCACCAAAGATGGAGCCCCAAATTGAGCAACTTGACATTAGTAGTGTTGAGTTCGTGCCCACCCTAGAAATTGTATATTCGAGTGTACGAACAAAGAAAGATAAGTGTTTGATCAACCCTGGAACTAAAGATCTCTCCAAGTTTTGGACATTACACTTTGATGGATCTAAGTCCAAGAAAGGAGTGGGAGCTTTGTTTCAGCTCATTAGCCCCACTAGTAAGAGCTACTACTCATATGCTTCAATTTTATTGCATGAATAATGTAGTAGAGTACGGAGCACTAGTTCATGGTCTTTTGATGGACCTAAGGAAGAAATTTAAAATGTTGCAATTCTCGGGTGACTTAGAGCTAGTAGCAAAAAAATTCAAGAAATTATAATATTGCCATGATAGAAGACTAGCAAACTATAGGCATAGAGTTTGGGACCTTTTAGAAATCTTAGATGCATTCAATATAGAACTGTTCCCTCACTCCCAAAACTAGACTACTAATTCCTTGGATTAGGGATCCAACACCCTTCAAATCTTGTCATTGTTTGGCCTCAAAAGGTTCACTATTGAGCTTACCTCAACCTCGTATATGCAAGATAACATAACCAACTTTCAAGTGGTCAATGATGATAGCATATCTTGGATTTCATCACCAGTTCTTATGTGTTTGCAAATCAAATCATCAATGAGGCTGAGCCCAAAGAGGCTAAATTAGATATAGAAGGGGTCATCAATCTCAATATTAATGCTATTCCCAAAGGCATGGTCCAACTTGAATGGATATTTCACTTAGATCAGATTAGAGATTAGGATCAACAAGTGAAAAGGGACTCTATCAACAATCAGTATCACATTCATAACCTTGGAATAACCAAGGAGGTTAAAAATGTATTCATTGGAGAAGTGTGCACACTAGAAGAGAAGAAAGGGATCATTGATGCCTTGCAAAAGTATCATGATGTAGTTTCTTGGAGCTATGAGGATTTAAAGACATGCAATACCTTGATCCTTACAAAAACTAGGGTGGGTGCATGAAGATGGGTAGCAATTTTGTGGTCACTATTTTAAAAAATTGAAAACTCATAACACAAGTGTATTAAGGATTAGTGTACCAAGCTTGAAGCTTGGCCACCACAAAGCCATAACATGTGTGCGTTATAACGTGCTCACGTTATGACATGTTAAAAGCAAAAAATACTAGAATTTCGAACTCACATTCTAGGAGGAACCTTTTTGCAAAAACAATCATCAATGGTTATTGATTCATCACCAAGATGCCACCACATCAATGAGGAGGTCAAGGAGCTAAGGATTGTTTTTATTTTTTATTTTTTTAGTTTTAGGATGTATTTGATATTTATTTTTTGAATTTTTAGGAGATGTTAATCAACTTAGAAACCCTCCTCAGAATCCATAGGAAGAACAAAATCCTCAACCACAACAACAACCTCCTCCACCAATCACTCAATACCATCTCGAGACTCAACAAAATTTAATGGGTGAAATTGAGAATAATAAAAAACCAAATTGAGGATTTAATCGAGAGGTTGAATGATCCAAACGGTTCAATTATGGAAAGAATGACCCTAGTAACTTCATTGCAAGATATGTTAGATTCAATCACCAAACAATTAACTGGTTGGTAGAATATGAGGGAGGTGGCTAGGGATTTTTACCAAGATAAATTTTCATATAAATATGTTAAAGATATAAAATTACAAAAGGTGATTTGTGTGCATTATTCACTGACCCATGGTCAAATGCAAATCTCTCCCTCAATGCAAAGAGGTTTCCTATTCATTGGTTCCACCACCAAGAGATTAGGAAATATTTTTGGGATAGGTGGTACATGGTTTTTAATGACCCACCATGCAACAATTGTGAATTCCCACAGTATTTCCTCAGAAAACTATACACTGAGTTCATCTTGAAAAAAATCCCAAATTATTTTGATATGAGGGACTTTCAGGGGAGAGGTGGGGGGTCAGCACAAGATAGACCCAGTGCATAGCCGGATCCTACATAGAAAGTGTGATGACCTCTCACTAGGCCACCTCATGAGCACATTGTCATCCCTTCTATTGGGAAGGAGAGTGTCGATGTAGAGACTTTGTAGGTCATCAGCTCTTTGATGCAGAGTGTCATCCAACATGCTATCCCTCTTGTACAATGCCATCTAGGGGAGTCTTGGACAGGTGGGCTTCAATCCCATGTGTGCCAATCTTGTAGGGAAACTTGTTCATATGAACCCATTGACACTCAAGAGGCTACTATATAGGATCCATCTACAACTATGGAGATGGAGAGGGAAACAAACATTTTGCATGACATGTATGCATTAATACTAAGGTAAAATTTAGCATATTCATTGAATTTAATTAATAGATTTTTATTTTGAAATGCAAGATTAACTAATTTAGTTTTATGATTTTAATAAACTTGCAGGGTCATAGTGTTGATACTGGATACACTAGCCCTACACCTACTTATTTTTGTAGTACACCTATCGATGGGGTATGTAACTAGTAAAAAATTATAAATTTATTGCATGTTAATAGCATTGTTTAATGAATGGTATTTTAATATGTGATTTTGGATGTTAAATAGATTAATATTGGAGGTTTCAAGGGAACACCTCCTAGTGCCAGTGGATTTAGTCAAACCTTCATGCAAGTAATAGAATAAAGAGTTTAACTAATGCATTATACTTAATTGATTTGTGTAGTTTATATTCATATCGTTGATTATGTTGCATTGCACATAATTCAGACTCAAAGCATTACTTCACATTCCATAACTAATAACTAGATGTTGATAGATGAAAAAATTTATAGCTGTTTAGAAAGTCAACATAAGTAGTGATGCAATTAATTCACATAGCATAAGTAATAAGTCTAGGAGTAGCTTCCAATTGCATTTGCGTGTCACGACATTCCATGAGACCACATTTTACTAAGGCATATTTTAAAACAATTCATTTCCTTGTCTATGCTCCAAACTAGGCACCCATTATGGCCTACTCTCACATATCTAAAACTCACTTGCAACTCTTTTGGAGCAACTATCCCAAATCTAAATTTTAATGCTGAATTAGGCCATAATTAGGCCTCTTTTTCAAAGAGACGCATCTCCAAACACACAACCAACACTTGAAACCTCAAAAAAATCAAAATATAGCCAAGAAAACCTAAATTTATTCAACTTTCAAGTCCCCTCTCACTCATTCAAACCCCTTCTCATAAAACCCTCACTTTCCTTGCAATTAATTAGAGTTTATTGAAACTCTTATGCCATGAATACTCACAAGCTTATAACCACTTCAATAATTCTTTTTTATGCCTGTACATGCTCATTCCATCCTCAAATAGTTATGCTACAATGTTCTACATACACTTCACAAAATCACTCTTTTTCAATAGTTTTCACCCTCTTTCACTTAGGGTTTCTCACTTATTCACTTCTCTGACCACTTACAACCTCTAAAATATTCTAAAAAACCCTCCAATTAACCTACTCTCATGTTTTTTAGTGGATTCTATCCACTTCTAAACCCATGTCCTCTTTTCACTCACTCTAGCCTTGTTTAAAAGGCACCAATGCTAGTTTTTCACTAGGGAAGCAAGGAGAACTCACATAAAAACTTCACCAAACCAATTCCTTACCTTCTACACCTACTCATAATTTATACCAATCCATTCTACCAAGAAATAGTTGCTATAGAAAGGTCGAATGGACTATTTAGTTCATTTGGACAATCAAACCCTTAGCCCCTATTTTTTGACCACCTAGAGAAATCAAGCCACCAAAAGCTTGAAACTCAATATCAAATGCTCAAATTAGTTTCAAACTGATGATAACACCTGAATCCTTAAATTCACACACATTATAGATGCACTATCACCTGTAGGGAACCGTACACTAGTAGATGATTAAGGAAAACATTGAAAATAGCAATATAATAGTGATATTTTATTAGTTTTCTCCTTCAAAATGCTTCAACAATGGATAACAATGATGCATCACATATTTTAAAAACTTTCTAAATAATTTCAACTTCCTAAGTTCTTAATATTCTGTCTACAACTACCTTGACTCTTCATATTCCTCCACTTGCCACCTTTTTTAATTTTTACATTGATTGACAACTTTTGTTGAGATTCTGCAACTTTACAATTTATGCCTAAAATGACTACAAAAGACCATTAGAAACTCAAAAATGGCTATTTAAGCTTTATTTCATCATGAAAATACCTATACAACCTCAAAATCCTAAATATTCCTCATGGAGGCATGATGGAGAGGAAGTGGATAATTCACAATCAAACCACAAATGTATCAGACCTCAATAAGATTCAATACTTGGAACCACAATCTACTACTTGGATCAATTGACAATATCAAGGTTTTAGACTCCATAACTCATTAAATAGACTTATCTTTTAGAGAAGGTCTCTCAAGAACCATCTCAACATCACTATAACATCCAATCATACCCTCAACAAAGTTCCCAAACCAACATACAAGGTCTCTTAGTAACATCTTGGAGAACCATCAAACCACCCTTCAAAAAGGCTATAAGATTACCATTGTTTTACAAAAAAATGTTCTTTAAACTTCTCTTAACCCCTCTATCTCTTGGATAGTCATCAATCATGTCTCAATGAACACTATTAGCATGAGTTTTGTTTTGTAACCACCCAAACCTTCATTTGACTTGAAAACCTCATTATTAAGAATTAAAGACTAAATGAACACTATTAGCATGAGTTTTGTTTTGAGACACCAAGAACCATTTAAACACCTTTAAATTAACCCTAATATGACTTCTAAACTCCCACTTGCACCCCTATTAACTAATTCAAGAACTTGCCTTCTAGAGGCTACAAAGACTCATAGGTGCAAGACTGTACATTGTCAACCTAAATGACTTAAGATGGTTCCAATTGCATTGAGATTTCTCTTTTAGACCTTATTGGACAAAAAATAAACCTAAAAACACTAACATTACCCATCATGCTTCGAAATAAGAAAAAATGGATGTTGTGGTGTAGGTTCTCTTGCACCATACACCCCCCTTAAAAGAAACTCATGCCTCATGAGTGCTTGTTGATGCCACTGTCTCCAGACTTCATGATGACTCGATTGATTTCCAAATTCATTCCACTACATGTACACTAGATATACAAGCTGGCCCAAACTTCCTTCATGGTATATTGTAGGCATACAATCATTCTGCCTTACATCTGTTCTCAGACCAGTCAACTATGTTATATCCTTCTCCTAACCAAGATGTGATTTTGTACCCTACATTGTACCTGAAAAAAAACATATGTCAGTACTTCCTTGGTTTGTCCTCACTATCCTTTCATACTCAAGTCTACAACTAGTTTGTCTTCCTTGTTTTGCTTGTCCTTTACTCACTGCCTTATTATCTTTCCTTACCCCTATCCTCTTAGCCTGTCCACTCACTGTATTAGAAAATTTTGATTGCTTCTCAACTTGTTGCATAACCACAGGGAACTCTATAGTACCTACTAGCACACTGTCCTACATATTCACTTTCTTTGTCCTCTTTAACCTTGAATTGACCCTTATATCTGCTATACCTGTACTTTCACAACATTTAGGGGCTCCTTGTTCCCACACATGATGACTTTTTCTTTTCCTTTCTCATCTCCTATCTAAGGTGTCAAAACAAACCATTGTCTATCTTTCAAGATTGAGTACTTATTTGATTTCCCATCATACATGGCACTCCTATCATACTACCATGGCCTTCCAAGGAGGATATGACAGTAGTCCTTTGGAAAAACATCACAAAGTAAACTATCCTTATACTCACCTATTTGAAAATCTACCATAGCTTTCTCATTCACTATCAATGATTGACCATTGCTCAACCAAGAGACCTTGTAGGGGGAATCATGAGGAATTCTTTTCAAATTGAGTTTATTCACCATTTCAAAAGAAACCATGTTTTCAGTTGAACGTGATTCCACTACCATCCTACATACCTTACCTTGTACCTTGAAATTGATTCTAAATAGTGTTTTCCTTTGTAGGGGTTCTTTAGGAGGTGACACCTTGAGCAATGTTCTTCTAATCATAAAAATCTCCCCAACTTCTGATGTGAGATTAATAATAGGTGAAGTCACACTCTCTTCATCTTCATGCACTAATTGATTCCTCCTTTCTCCACCATGAGAGCTTAAGCCTTGCCTTTCAGGACACTTGAAGGATGGATGTCCAGGCTAGTTGTAACTATAGCATCTTCCTGAAAATGCATTGTTGGAATTCCTACCTCCTCCAAATCTACCTCTTGTGCCTCTCCATCCACCTCTAGAATCAAATTGCTCTTGGCCTTTCATGGAATCCTCTTGATTATCATTGGTTGGATTTGAACTAGACATGAATCCTCTTCCTCTTGATGCACCACCTCTACCTCTAACTGCTTTGTCTTGCCTTCTCTTCAATTTCTCCTCCACCTTGATAGCCATTTGATAACAATCCTCTACACTCCTAGGGTTAGCCAAAACGAATTCATCCTGTACATTAAGCCTTAAACCACCAATATACCTAGCAATTTTTTCATCTTCATTCTCATGATGACTAGACCTTAGACTCAATTTATAAAACTCCTCAGTATAAGACTCAATATCCATTTCCCTTTGTCCAAGTTTTGTAATCTCTTAAACATTTGAACTTGGTGATCCTTGGGTAAGAATTTACCTTTGATTTTAGAGATCATCTTGTCCCATGATGTGATCTTAGACTTTCCTTGTTTCCTCCTCTCAAATTGAAAGTAGTCCCACCATACCAAAGCATGACCCTACAACTTAGTCTTTGTAATCCTTACTCTTTGCTCCTCAGGAACTTCTTCACATTCAAAATGATTATCTAATGTAGCAATCAATTCAAGTAGCTCTTCATCATTTAGAATACCACCATATTTAGGAACATCAAATTTTACCTTAGGCTTGTCAGTCTTCACCGCCTTCAACAACTTTGCAATCCTTTGGTCTTCTTGATTAAGTTCATCTTCCATGTCTTCAAATTCATCTTCTTCCTATTCATTTGTCTCACTCTCTTTAGCATCTCTTCTCTTTTTTGTATCTAGGGCTATGATTCTCTCTTCCAACTCTTTGATTTCTCTTCCATGCCTTTCCTTCATCTCCTTCATCTCTTTAGCAATATCATTATTCTTTGGAGGCATCTTGTCAACCTTGCCTCTTCTTCAAACTACAAAATGAAAACCAAAATTTACTCCCTACTCGGAAACCACTATGATGCAAAGCAAGTGGAGAATTCACAATCAAACCCCAAATGTATCATACCTCAATAAGATTCAATACTTGGAACCTCAATCTACTACTTGGATCAATTGACAATATCAAGGTTTTACACTCCAAAACTCATTAAATAGACTTATCTTTTAGAGAAGGTCTCTCAAGAACCACCTCAACATCACTATAACATCCAATCATACCCTCAAAAAAGTTCCCAAACCAACATACAAGGTCTCTTTATAACATCTTGGAGAACCATCAAACCACCCTACAAAAAGGCTACAAGATTAGCCCTGTTTTACAAAAAAAGTGTTCTTTAAACTTCTCTTAATGCCTCTATCTCTTGGACAGTCATCAATCATGTCTCAAAACACCCAATTTCATAGGTCTTAGGAAAATTTTCATCCTCTAAGTCACCGTTCATCAAAATCCTCAATTTACTCACAACTACATAGGGTTTTTAGCCTTACACCTTTCTCGGGCTTTCCAAACCCAACCAAGACTTTAAATTACTTGTTTAGGTTCTATACACATGTTTCAAACTATTTTCTAAGCAAAACCAAAAACAAATCATTGAAAATCCAATATTTCCCTATACATTCCTACTCAAACAAGCTCTTATTCTCCACTTTGATGGTGTCCCACGGTCTCCAACTTTCTTATTTCCATTTCAAAACTTTAAAAAAAATCACCTTACCTATCTGCATGCCTTCCCACTGAGCAATAGGGTGGTATAGTAAATGGGAAGGCTTAAAGCATGATGAAATTACAAAACAGGGTTCCCTATTATGTATAGGAAAATTATATAGTGATAGCAAAG
This sequence comes from Sequoia sempervirens, assembly GCA_007258455.2. Taxonomy (NCBI): domain Eukaryota; kingdom Viridiplantae; phylum Streptophyta; class Pinopsida; order Cupressales; family Cupressaceae; genus Sequoia; species Sequoia sempervirens. Next base: position 51,799 of record VDFB02116011.1, read on the forward strand.
AACAATGCAAATTTGTGAATTGAACTTTAGTAAAAATTCAAAACCTTGCTAACTCAATTACTCTCAACAATCACAAGATACTTAGCTCATCAAACTACCTGTACTGCCTATACAGTGATGGAAACATACAAAAAAATAGAAGTAATGAGGAAAAAATAGAGAAATAAGACAATTAGAATGCTTTTATTCAAAGATTGTTTCTTCTTCTCACCCATAAATAGTTTCCCATTCCTTTTCAAGTATTTTAAAAAATTTACAAATCATTTTAGCCTCCAACAATGCCTAGAACTGACTTGTAACCACCCAAACCTTCATTTGAGTTGAAAAACTAATTATTGAGAATTAAAGACTAAATGAACACTATTAGAATGAGTTTTATTTTGAGACACCAAGAACCATTTAAACACCTTTAAATTAACCCTAATATGACTTCTAAACTCCCACTTACACCCCTATTCACTAATTTAAGAACTTGTCTTCTAGAGGCTACAAAGACTCATAGGTGCAAGACTGTACATTGTCAACCTAAATGACTTAAGATGGTTCCAATTGCTTTGAGATTGGTCTTTTAGACTATATTGGACAAAAATAAACCTAAGAAAACTAACATTACCCATCAGGCTTCCAAATAATAAAAAATGGATGTTGTGGGGTAGGTGCTCCTGCACCAAGGCATCCTCTTGTAAAGGTGAACCTACACCACTTTTTCAAATAGCTCACCACCTTTACTATGCTACCAAATTTTCCATACATGTATACCAAATAATTTTATCAAATAGTTATTTTCCTCACTACTATGGTTAAAATCTTAAAAAAGGTGCTTTCCAACAAACTATGGATGCTTGGAAAAAATATATCAAAGCATAATAGTACACAATAGCATAGACAAGGTAGTTAGTAAGTTGAAAAAATGTCTTGAAGAAATGTGGTCTCATGGTGATGGAGTGCCATTCCATCACCATGAGACCACATTTCTTCAAGGAATTTCTTCAAATAGCTCACCACCTTTTCTATGATACCACATTTTCCATACATATGTAAGAAATCATTTTATCAAATTAGTCACTTCCTTGCTGCTATGGCTAAAAGCCTAAAATAGGTGCTTTCAAACAAACTATGGATGCTTGGGAAATTTTCTATCAAAGCATAATAGTAAGCAATAATACCATAGAGAAGGAAATGAATTGTCTTTAAAAATGCCTAAAATAAATTTGGTCTTATGGTGATGGAATGCCATGATGTGCATTTGTTTGTAATGACATTCCATCACCATGAGAACCCATTTCTTTGAGGAATTTGTTCAAACAGTTCATTGCCTTCTCTATTGCACCATAGTTATCATGCATTTCTACAAAAGCATTTTATCAAATGGTTCAGTAGCTTCCTGCTATGGGTAAAAGCCTAAAAAAATGTGCTTTCAAACAAGATATGGATAGGGAAAATAGTAAGCATGATAGTTAGAAATGTATAGTTTAATAAGTACTCAAATTTTTTTTCATTATGTCATATATTATAAGTCATGATGTGAATCACTATTGTAGTTTTTTTGATTGAATAATTTTTTGTTTTATTTTTAGATGTTAGAAGACAAATCATCTCTGAATGTGACAAGGGCAATGGAGATTGATGTTTTGTCTACTATAGAATCCTTGATGGCTCTGACAGGGGAGGTATGAATCAAATTACTAAATATTAATTTACATTTGTTGTTATAAATATTAGTTAGTGAAAAATCAAACCATTATTTATTCATATTTTAATTTCTATTTGGATGGTTTATATAGGGTGTGAGCATGCCTCAGCATGGGCATCTGAGTATTTCCCTCATGGAGAGTGATCATGAGATGGCGGTAAGTGATTATTTTGTTAAATATATCATTTTGTATAATGTAATTTCTATATATTAATGTCTTT
>VDFB02116012.1:0-47459 GCA_007258455.2 Sequoia sempervirens
TTTATCATTATACCAAAGAGATCTATGTGTTCATATGTTGTTGTTCATTGAATTAAATATATAAATTAATCTCTATGTTGCAATTATATGTTAGGGAAATTACATCTTCCTCGTCGATACCCTCTAAATATTTGAGAAATAGAAGAAAGGAAAAGACATCTGCCCAAGGCACTATAGAGACTGAGCCCATTATGGAGAAAGTAGTAGAAGCCTTTAAGATGAAAAAAGTTACTTATAAAGTCGTAAGTGTAGGGGTGGTCTCAGGACTTGGAGTAATGCCCATTTATCAAGTTTCTCTCACCAAAGAGGCAACATCAACAAATCCTACCACCACCACCAAGGATATAAATCAAGTTTAGGAGTCTACAATAAATCTAGTTTAGGAGGCTACAATAAAGCCTCCAATAATAGAAGTAGTGGACATAACAGATGTCCCATCTCCTCCTCATCATGAAACAAAAGAGCTACTCAAAGAAAAATAAGAACATCATAATGATTAGGTGGATATGACACCTAAATCACCTAAAGGTATTTCTTCTGAGAAACAAAGGATGGTAGAAGATGTAGCTTTCAAGAAGCAGGAGACCAAGATCATGAAAATCATGAATTCGAGGAGGAATTGCATAAGCAAGAAGAAAAGGAGGAGGATGAACAACATGTGATCATTGCAGAGGAAAAACAAGAGCTCATAGAGAGAGTGAAAAGGAAAGCTAAGAAAGAAAAAGCCTCCTCATCATAGGTCACCAACACTTAATGAATCAGAAAAAAATCAACTCAAGGCTCGACTTTTGTAAAAGAACAACAAGTGTCTACCTGTTTAGGAGCTCCAACTTGGTTGAAATTAAATCTTGAGAAGAGGAAACAAGTGGTGGTTCAACCATTAAGTCGGAAAGATATTATGGTTGAAGTGGAAAAGACTAAACCAAGAAAGAAGCCAAGGACTCTTCACACCACTAGACTTAATGAGGTTGGGGAAATAATTGCAAAAGTTGCCACCCCACTAGTTGATAAGGATGAAATGGTAATGCATCCCTCTGATTACCATTTGTCAACCATTAATCTAGGAAAGTAGACAAGGAGAGACCAAACATCATCCTTGGATTTGGTTGTGGACTTGGTAAATGCTCAAATGAACAAAGACAAATAGACAAAGGATGCGATTAAGGCTCAAATAGAGAAATTGAGATTTTTCCTCAAGGGTCTCACTTCTCTTGTTTTATAGAGCAACATTATTCATAAGAGGATCCAATACTAATGAGCAGAAAAGAGGTAGATGAATTTAAAGAGATGAATAAATCTCAGATTTTTGATAGATGGATTAAGAAATTCAAGAGAGAAATGAATTTTTTTTTCATATCCGACTATCAACAATATGAAAAGGTTTGCACTTTAGAAGAGCAATTGCAAAAGTATATAGATAATCTAAGAGATGAAGATGAAAAGTACATGATAGATATAAAGTAGCTCCAAGAACTAGACAAGGTTAGTGCAAAGGAATTGAAGCAAGCTGCAATTTTGGGAGATAAAGATATTAGTTTTGTTAGTAAATGTATTAACATTATATCTCTCAAAATGGAAATCATTGCAGAGCATAGATTAAGTTTGCTCTAATTACACAAGGAGTTATTTGAAGATTATTCCTTTTTTGAGAGTTTCATTGTCACCATCATCAACCCTGATCTCTTGCTACCTATCACTCATAGGTTAGACACTCTCCAAGTAATTAAAGATACATGGAAAGACAAATAAAAAAAAGAGATTAATTCTGAAAATGACAAAGAGGAGACTATTTTGGATAAATTGATGAGCACAAAATTTGATGTTAGGTAGGTTAAAAATGACATCCAACAATTAGAGAGGTGTAAAGCTACAACCTCTACTAGTTTTGAAAAGTCTAAATTTAGATTGGAGTGGGTGGATGGCCTTAATATAGAAACACTTGCTCAGGTGTTAGGAAATTTTGATGAATATAAGCAACAAACAAGAGTATAAATTCTGAATATTTTTGAAAGGGACTATTCAGTTTTGATTGGTCAAACAAGGTAGATTCTATTTTCGTGACTTGTCTCCTCAAATAAGGGGTTCAATTTTAGAACTGAAGTTAACTGCAAATCACATTGGTGAACTGGTGCCAATTTCTTGGAAAATGAGGTTTATGCTAGATAACTGTAGTTCAATTTTGGAGCTTCCTCGATTCATCGATCTACATGTTGGGTGCACTGCATGTGTTGCATGTGTCTCTTTTGAAGGTAATTTTATTCTTTGGGTCTATATATTGTAATTTCTCTCTCATTCTTAGGGTTCAAAGGTTGAAGATAATATTATTGGTCTAATAAAATAGGATTTTTCTAGATTTTTTTTATTTTATTGCATTTTCATCATTAGTCTCCAGGAAGAGTTAGTTTGAAGAAGCTTGGATCTATACACCAGTGAAGTTTTGTTGGATATGTAAAACTTGTTACATAAACAAATTCAATAAAATTGGCCAGATTCAATCATCTTTGGATTCTTCTCTCACATTTGAATGATATTTATCTTGTTATATTTGGTTTATAATTCTTTAAATGTGTCAATTGATTTATAATGAGTTTTAATTATAATGAATGGAATAAAACGTGCCTCTTAAATCTAGCACTATGAGTAAATATAACTGTGTTTAATACAAGTTTTTTTTTTTTTTTTGTAGTTTTCTGAAATGTTCTCTGAAAAATAATAGATCTCGTTAATCTGACTAATATGTATTCTTTCTCACTTGTATGCCTTGCTTTATATTTTGATATTTATTTGAATCGCTATTAGATAGGTTTAAATAATAGGGATACATCAGTTTGTGATAGAATACCAGTAGGCCCCTTGAACATTATAGCCATAAAAACCACTTTGCAAGACATCATAGTTGTGACCCAACTCCCAAAACCTTGGAAGGTAATTTATCCCATGGTTTATCTTTTTAGGAGAGGTTAGAGATCATATTTCTACTTGTGCTACATGTGTTACTTTGGCCATCAACACACATGTTGGTGGAAAAACCATCATGATATCATCCCACGGTGGTACACCTTCAAAATTATGATTAGAATGAGGTACACAAAAGAAGAGGGGGAATATTATATAATTATAAAATTCCAAGGATTGATTCCACTTGAGGACCATTTAGAGATATGCATAAAAAGATGGAAAGGAAGGAGGGAATATGATACTTGATTGCACATATATTTTTTCTACTATACTTTAAATCCAGTAGTATGAACTTGGTATACCAACTAGAATATAAAGGAAAAACAAAATATTGGGGGGAAACTCTTGCAATAAATTATTCACACCTTCTCTTTCAATGATGAAAAAAATATTTATACCAATTATTGTGGATGGAAGAGATTGTATTTTGACTAGTGGAGACAAACAATATCAGGATATATAAGAACACTCCACCACCCCCCCAAAAAAAGAGTTTTGAAGTTGGTTTAATGGATGGAAAAGGAGACTGAACTTCCATGAAAGAGATTTTATATAGCACACCAAGAGGATGGAGAATAAGAACCAAAAATAGATATCCAAGTGAAAAAAGGAGAAAGGAAAATACAAATGGATAATAATTCAAAGGGTGAGTACTACAAATAATCCTTGAAGATAAGGGAAGAAAACATATCCTTCGTAGAGAATCCCAAACTAAAAAATATTGGAGATTATTGGGATGAACAAGTTGTGATAAAGTGATTGAAATATTGTCCAAGTATAAAGATTTATTTCCTTGTACATTCAATAACCTCAAGTAAATTAAAGAAGAAGAAAGAGTGATGTGGATACAACTTAAGGATGGATAAAACCACAAAAGAAGAGGCCCTATAAAATTAACCCAAATATGAAGAAAAAGGTCAAGGGAGAATTGGATAAGGTGCTTACAATAGGCATAATCAAACCAATTGAAGATATGGAATGGATTAGTTTGATGATGACCAATGTAGAATTAAAAATAGAGAAATATACTACTTCCTCGATGGATTTTTGAGACACCATCAAGTGAAGATCAAAGAGGAAGATGAACCTAAGGTCCTACTTTTTCCATTGAATGAGGATCATTTATGTATACTATCATTCGCTTTGGAATAAAGAATTCTTTGGTAGTATTTAGCTACATACATTAAATTCTTTCAAAGATTTCATACATGAATTTCTAGAAGTATAGCTAGATGATTGCACAAAATATGGATTGGTGAAAAATCATGTCCAAACACTCTATACCATGTTGGAGAGATGTAGAAGTCTTCAAATTTCTTTGAAAATCAAGAAATATATCTTTGTAGTATTATTTGTTACACTTTTAGGCTACATCATTTGCAAAGAAGGGGTAATGGTAGAACCAATGGAGGTAACACTTATCATGAATTATCCAACACCAAAAATGGCATGGAAGGTCAAAAATTTCCTGGGATAGACTTGATACTACCGTAAGTTCATTAGAGGCTATGTGGTAGTACAAAAACCATTGGAAGATTTGTTAAATAAGAAATTAAACAAAAGCATTAACTGGATAGAACAATGACAACTATCCTTGAAACATCTAAATAGAAGGTTGCTGAAGCATGGATTCTAATATTTTTAGAATGGACAACCCCCTTCCATGTCCACATAAAATTCTCTGATATACCCATTGGAGTAGTCTTAGAACAAACTAGGGGAAAAAGGACCATCCTATTAAATTTACAAGTAGGAAAATCTCATAGGAAAAGAACTATATTACAATTGAAAGAGAGGATTTGACAATGATGTATACTATATAAAAGTATAGGCATTACCTTATATATACATTATTCAAATTCTACATTGATCATGAACCATTGATGTATTTGTTAAACATGCCAGTGATTCAAGGAAGAATATGCAAGTAAAAAAATTATTGGGATACACTTGATGCATCGTAAGTTTGTGCAGTGTTAAATCTGCTAGTCTAAAATGCAAAATGAAATGAAATACAAGTAAGGAAATACACAACAAAACCTCAAGATTGGCCTAGTTAAACTTGAACAAAATAAAGAAAAATAGAGTGAGTTACCTTGCCCAAGTTGATCAAATCGTTGGCCCTGTTGAATTGTTTGATTGTGTGCTCTTTCAGATGAAAAATGGCATAAAAGTGGATGCAAAATGACATGGATGAGATGAAGAATGTAATGGTGCAAGTGGGTATGTGAACAGATGCAAGATATGGATGTAAAATGAGCTCAAAAGTTGCAGCAATGGAGTATGCTTGTGAAGGCTTGAAGGCTTGAATGCTTGAATGGTGAATGGTCAAATGAGGGAAAAATCCTCTAATTTTAGGGGAAGTTCCTTTAAGGAATGGAGGGATAGGATTTAGCCACCATGGACAAGATGATGGTTGACTTGGAGGTATGCCATAAATGGCATAAATATTAGGTTGACCTAATCATGCAATTAAGGTTGTGCAAACAGATGATTAGGTTGACTAATGAAGGGTTAAGGAAAGTTCCAAATTATGGAGGATGTGACATTAATCCTGATTAAGGGTGTGCACATCCTAATCATGAATTAATTAAATTATTCCAGATTAAAGGGATGTTATGGAGGATGGGACAAGGAGAGAGAAAAAGATGAATTTAAAATAGATTTAAATTCAAAAAGGAAAATGACCAAATTAAATAAATTAAAGCATTTATTTAATTTAGAGAAGAAAGGGGGATAAAAGGTTAAGTATTTAATTATTTAATTAAATACCTTAGGAACATTAGAAAAAGATGTCATATTAATTAAATAAATCATTTAATTAATGTTGATGGGGTATGTGAGATAGACGAATAAAGGGGATGAATTTGACCATATGGGAGTGGTCAAATTTGGATGTCTACAGTAAGTTCATCAGAGGCTATGCAATAATAGAAACACCATTGAAATATTTGTTAAAGAGATATGAAACAAAAACATCAATTGGATAGAACAATGCCAACTATCCTTTGAAACACCCAAATAGAAGATTATTGAAGCACCAATTCTAATAATTTTTGGAATGGACAAACCCCTTCCTTGTCAATTCAAATTTATCTAGTATAGCTATTGGAGTAGTCTTAGAACAACCTAGAGGAAATAAGGACCATCCTATTATATTTGAAAGTAGGAAAATTTAATAGGCAGAAAAAAACTATACTACAACTAAAAGAGAGGCTTTAAAAATGGCGTACACTTTGCAAAAGTTTAGGCATTACCTTCTATCTACACCATTTAAATTCTACATTGACCACAAACCCTTAAAGTATTTGTTAAACAAGCCAGTGATTCAAGGAAGAATATGTAGGTGGTTACTATTATTTCAAGAGTTCAATTTTAACATCACGGTGAAACTACGTAGGTAGAAAAATTCAAGGTCTCGATTGCCTCTCCAAAATCAAAATATGTGAAGAAACTCATGATTAAGGACAATATATCCTTCTAGTGAAAACCTATTTAGGGTAACTATGCTACCATATGAACTACATGATATGGTCTCATTACTCTCTATAGGTAAATATCCATCAAATATGCCACTACAAGATAAACAAATATTATTACAAAAGTATCTATATTTCACACTAATTGAAGGAGAAATATACAAGATAGGAAGATATGACATCATTTTGAGGGCAGTCTATGATGATGAAAGGGAATAAATATTAAGGGAGGAACAAAAAGGAATATTTGGTGGTCACAATTTAGGAGATGTCATTATAAAGAAGATAAAGTTGGCATGACTCTAGTGGCCAAATTTGTACAAGGATGCAACACAATATGTAAAATATTGCGACATTTTTTAGTGGTTAGGAATACCTACCACAAGGGATGAAATTCCCATGCATCCAATATTATCTCAAGTTTCATTTAAAAAATGGGCTATAAGATTGATTGGACCAATAAAACCACTAATCAAGTTATCTAAATCCAAATTCATTATAAATGGTGTGTAATATCTCATCAAATGGGTTGAAGCAGAACCTAATAGGAATTATACAACCAAAAGTATCACAAAGTTCCTATATGAAAATATTCACTAGATTTGGTTGTCCAATTAATATAACTAGGGATTAGGGAAACACTTTATAAACAAAGTAATTGTGGAGTTACTAAGGAGGTTTATGATAACACATAATATGAGTACTCCCTATCACCCTTAGACCAAGGGGAAAGTGAATATCTAAATAAAATCATATAAACAAAAAAAACTTAAAAATTATAGTAGTAATAGGAAATATTGGGACATAAAGATACTCATGGTGTTATGGGAATATAGGAATGCATACAAATGATCCAAAAAGTTTACTCCTTTTGGGTTGGTGTATGGGATGGATGCAAAATTTCCCCTAAAATTTATGGGTGATCCCACAAAGTTGGTTTACAATTTCTGAGAGATTCTGATTTTTGCTGAAATCACATATTTTAGAAAATATAATGATTTAAGCCTTAAAAATTTTCATTTAAAGCATTCCAATTGAAGAGGGTTTGATCAAACTACCTTAGATCAAACCCCCTTGGATATAACCCTGCTAGTTTTAAACCATACCTATAAAGAGTCTCCTTTACACCTATCAAAATGTTGATAAAAAATCACTTTTAGATTTAACTTTTGGGGGATCAAATGAATTCATTTAAAATTTATTTTTTGTAAGTATGTAGTCCTTATTATAAGCTTCCCAAAAAGTATAATTTTAAATAAATTTAATTTAATTATTATATTTATTTTTTATTTCTTGTGAATGTAGGTTTTTCACCGAAAATCAAGCTCTCTGTTCTGCACATGTGGAAAAATAGAATATTATCAAATTTTTTTTGAAAAATATGAGTGCACCAGATATTGAAGTCCTTGATCCAAATAAAATAAAATAAAATTCGATACATACAAAAAAATTTGTTATACAATCTGCCTATGTCTGAATTGTAATTGGTTTGACTTCGAAACTTGATTAAGGAAAAAATATTCAATAAAACACTATGAAACCAATTAGAAGCACTATATATCGTAGTTACAAATCTAAATTTGAAAAAAATAGAATTTAATCCTTCATGGAAAAAAAATTGTGTTATACGGTGAGCGTCACTCCTTAAAAATGGTGTTTACTGAAAAAAACTAGTTTTCGAAGGAGATGGAAAAGAAGTGCAATCTGATTCCAAATTTTTTGAAAAAAATATATTTAGAATCTACAAAAAAAATTCCACAAATCACTAGTTTGCATCATCTTCAAATTCCTCACGGTTTAGCCACTATAGGTGCCTGAAAGTGAAGATTTAGTTAGAAAAAATTAGTTTAGTGTCCAGTTTAGCCAAAAATTGTAAACCAATATTGTGGGATCACCCTTATAGTACTCAATATTTGTACCACACTTACCTTGAAAATCATTGATTATGAGTCCTTAAAGAAAATGATTAAATATTTGGAGAAATTATATGAGAGTAGACAATCATTAATATATCACCAAAATGTAGAAAGGAAAAGACAAAAATCCTAGTATGATAGAAATCTAATGCACACAAAAATCAAGAAAGATGATATGGTTCTGATATATGAAAAAAAATCAAGAAGCAAGGTAAATAAAAGGTGATATGGTTAGGCCCATATTACATTGATGAGATACTACAATCTAGGGCAGTTAAATTAAGGAGGCCTGATGGTATAGACCTGCAATGTTACATTAATGGCCTGGAAAAATTAAAACACTACCATCAAACTCTAGAATAAATTACTCGTGTTTTGGTATTATATTTGTAACATAGATGTTCCATATCACACTAACTTTACCCACAAAAGGAGCTATAGAAAAAGATAATAACTATATAAACATGGGAAGATGGGGAATGACTAATATTAAATATACTTACCACCATTGGCGGGCTATAAATGTATGAAGATAACCTTCCTATTTTCACTTTGCATATACTTTCTATCCTCGCACACTCAGAATATCACTCTGTGAAACTATAGCCCTATCTTTATCTTGTATCTACCACTTAATCAAGGAAATAGATGCACCTATTTTGATAAATATTTCATATAATCCCTAACCTAAGAACATAAAATTTCCCTACAAAGCAATGGAGGTGGAACTTGAAAGGGATTCCTTTAATTTTATCATTGATATAATATACTAAGATATATGAAATTACATACATGCTCCCATAATAGAGATATACCACACCAAATTTGAAGAGCTATGAAAGACATTGCTATAGAGAAAAAGAGAAGAATATTTAACATTATATAGCCAGGTCCAAGAAAATAAGTTGGATGTATGGAGAAATTTTCTAGATTTCACAAAGGGGGAGGGGTGGGTTTAGATAATATTAAGATGAATCTACAATGAATACATTTACCTGGATAAACCGTATCAGATTACAAAGAAAAAATCCAAGCTATAACATGGTTAGCTACACAAGGAGATATCCCTTTGAAGAAGGCCATCAAGAAAAATGAAGTTAATAAATCTTACTGGGGCAACCTACAATGACCACAACTTGGATGTTTAAAAATTACAAATCTAGTAGTAAGATATGAAAATATGGGCATTGCATATAACATGTACTACACAAATAGGGAGGATTCCATCACAACAACATCAATACACATCACCTACCAAATGACTGTAGAAGGTAAATCCATTGATCTATGTGAAGTGTTGTGGAAAAAAATTCTACAAAAATATCCAACATACAAAGAAGTCTCATTACCAGTTCAAGTATGGGACCCTAATTATTTTCCTCACATTTTATTTTCTCAATGAGCTACTAGTCTTTACAAGGAAGATTTGGGAAGCCACTAGACTAGTAGCTACCTAGATAAACAACCATGTCAAACATTTCAAGGACACCACCCCCTACACTGCAACTTAGTGGGGGGTTTTTCAAATCCCTCCAATAGAAGCTATAGGATAGAGCACACATCTCATACAATTTTGTGAGGAGATACATAAAAAGACATTGTGTTTTTGGTTAAAAAAGGCTACACCTTGATGGAGGCAATTGAACCATACATTTCCTGAATAGTATAACTTTCATACAAAGTGAATGATGCAGAGATAGACTCCTACGTAGCTAGATATTTATTTGATTACCAAAATACCCTAATGTGGAGAAGTTCACAACTTACATTAAATTCATGAATAATTTGGTAAAGAAGTCCAAGGAGCACTTGGATAAGAATAAATAAAAGTTGAAAGAAAAATGGGGGTTGTCAAAAGAAGAACTAGATGAACAAAGTACCTCTACTCTTCAAAGGTCTGGGTGATTACAAGTAGGAGCATCTCTCATTGCATCTGCATAATTAGGAGATAAAATGGGCAAGACAAAGAGAAAATTTTGCACTACACCAACACACAATAAATAATAATTAGAGGAGGCTACTGAAGCAATCCTAAAAATGAGTGTGGAGAGGAATAAAAAGAGACAAAATAAGCAAGCACAAAAGAAAATTTCATCATCTTAAGAGGAGGAACAAGGTGAAGATAAATGCATCACAAAACAATCAGAGACCTTCCTAAACATGAACACCCTCTTTAGCGGATTATTGACATGAAGGGTCCTTGAATAAATAGTGAAACTATATGAAGAGATGTGGGCTCATAACAAGGTGACCATAAAAGAGGTGATCATTAGATACATGGTGGCCTTCACAAAGAATTTGGAAAGGATGATCAACCTATTTCCACCATAGTTAGCTATATAGTACTAAAGCACAAAAGGGAGCAAGCCACACATCCCATAATAGTGGTTTACAATTTTTGGCCAAACTGAACACTGAAATTATTATTTTTAACTAAATCTTCATATTCGGGCACCTATAGTGGCTAAACTGTGAGGAATTTGAAGATTGTGCAAACTAGAGTCTCATCAAATTTTGTCTGTAGATTCTAAAAATATTTTTTTTCAAAATTTTTGGAATCAAATTGCACTTCTTTTTCCATCCCCCACGAAAATTGATTTTTTTCAGAAAACAACATTTTTAAAAAGTGACGCACATCGTATAACGCATAAATTTTTTTCCATGAAGGATAAAATTATAAAAAAAAATTTAGATTTAACTCTGCTATTCCACAATTGGTTAATTTTTTTAAATTTTTTTTTGATTTATAAAGCTAAATTAAAAGTGAATTTTATAAAATGAAATATTTTATTTAGGTCAAAAAAACAATTTATATGTAATGGTTATACTACTGAGGTTCTATCCAAGGGGGTTTGATCTAAGGTGATTTGATCAAACCCTCTTCAATTGGAATCCTTAAAATGGAACTTTTTAAGGCTTAAATCATTATATTTTCTAAAAATATGTGATTTCAGCTAAAATAAGCTCCTCTCAGGAATTGTAAACCACTATTATGACAGCACTAAAGAAGAAAAATTAAAAGAATAAGCTTTAGTAGAGATCAGCCCCTCAGCCACTACTACACAAAAAGAAAAGATAAAAAAAATATAGGATAGGGAGCTTCACTCAAAGAAAAGGGTGGATATGCTCATGATGTAGAATCTAGAGGTAAATAAATAGATTCAATAAGAGATAAGAGAATACACCAAAAATACCTATGAGGAGATTTAGAAAGAAGAATCAAAGATGCATGAACTTCCATCATCCCCCTCAAGTCAAACAAGTCATTCAATAGGGCAAGATATCCCCTTTCAATCCCACCATATTTGAATAAACCATCTTCATCTACCAAAACTTCCACCATGCAGTTCATCAAGGAATTTTCGGCACAAGAAAATTAAATCTAACTAGTTGTAACTCTATAACTTTTACAACTCTTATTGGTTGGATCCTAGGTTAATATTTCTAGCATCTCCCCTTGCATAAATTTCAACTTGGTGATATCCTTCATTAGAACATTAGGGAAGTTATCCTCAAAGAACATGTGACACTACATAGCAATTAGAGGGAGTTATAAGTGACATACAAGGATATTCTTCACAACCCTTAAGCCAATTATAGATCAAAATTTTGGTAGATGGCCTTAGAGAGGATATGCAAAAACAAGAAACCACTCTCCACTAGACAATCACTACAAAAAATACAAAGGAAAAGATGGATGAGGAGAGAAAGAAGAGTGTAATAGCTCACTCTGCATTGGAATCAAACATCAATACACTAAATAACACCAAAAGTGATATTAATGTACTATATTAATTTTTGATTTCAATGGCCTAATCTCACTAAGAATCTCAAAGGCCAAATAGAGTAGTCGGAAGAACAACAAGTTATCCAAGTAGGGAATACCTATGATTCTTTATAGGAAATGAATGGCAAGGTAATGGAATAATTGAAAATACTTCATGTACAGCTCCAAAAAATGTAGGACCATGGTGAGAAGGTCAAAAGCCAATTCAAAAAATTAAGGGAAGTAATGAGCTTGAAGTTGACACATGTCACAGGCCTAATTTGGGATGCACACAAATTGGCACAAAAAATTCAAATTCCCACTACATTTCCAGAAGTAGAGAAGATTCTCAAACAAATCAATGCAAAAAATCACCTCCTCTAGCAAGCTAAAGTTCAATGGGATAACACTTTTTCCCATCTTATGGAAATATAGAACATGCTCCCAACCAAATAATTTAATTCGTATGTCTTAAGGACAAGACATATTTTTGAAAGGAGGATGATGTTGGTAGGGTAATTGGCAGAGAAGGGGTCTAGAACAACAATAGATCCTACCACAAACCCCAACAAAAGGGGATGTAGAGTTGAAGGCTAACAAGGTCTATCAAAGAAATGATGTATTTTTAAGGGACACGTCTTAATATAAAGATACATGTATAGATGGGAAATAAGATGAAAAATATCAAATGTAGAATATAAGACATAGACTATAGAAGAATGAAATGATGATAATGTAATGAAAGACTAAATATATATATCAATATATAGAAATTTATAAGTATCTTGTAATATATTATGTATTGTATGATGAGCATTATTCATGATTCATATTGATGTCTTATTTTACTATAAAAATGACATTAGATGAAATAAGTAAACTATCAAGTAAGGAATTTAGAAATATAACTTATTTTACCTCCAATATTTCACATTTCTTAATTCAATTCAATTTTTTTTTTATGATATGATTGTTGGTTTTATTCTATCTAGTCCTTTTCTTCCCATTGCTATCTCTTTCAATTGCCATTTACTTTCTCTAACGTGCTCTTTTTTTATGATATGATTGTTGGTTTTATCCTGACTAGTCCTTTTCTTCCCATTGCTATCTCTTTCAATTGCCATTTGCTTTCTCTAACGTGCTGTTTACTTTTTTCAAGTGAAAATGAGGTACCACATTTGATTTTATAGAAGTAGGCTAAGTCTTGGATCTAGGCGGGTTAGATCTGAGCCACCTACATTGAACCAACTTATGTGGCATTCTGATGGTAGTCCCTTCCCTTTCTACCCACATCTTACATTTTAAGAAGACAAAACAGATTCTATTGAAATTGTTTCATTTTATAAAAAAACTATTCTTCTCAATTCAACAAAACATTTTAATTACATGTATTCATATTTTCTATCAACAAAATACCAGTATAGAATATATACCAGTAGATAATATATTTCTATCCTTAGATATTCCCTATACTAAATCTCATACAGCAAATCCAATAGCCTGCCCTTAGTTCTGTTTTTTCGCAGGTTTTCATCATGCCCATAATTTTTTCCTCTTTATAAGAGATCTTGTTCCCATTTATCTTTATTACATTCTTCGTCCTTCCTTTTATTGTAAGTACGATCTACATGTTGGGAACCAAATCAATCCACATAGAGCAGGAGTGGCGTTTATCTCATGTTGCTTCTGTGAGACGATTATATCTTTCCACAAGAAATCTGGGATGATACCTTCAATATCATTATAAATCTCTTTCAGTACCTTCCCAAACACTTTTTTGAAAGTTTATGCTTGGTCAATTGCTTGTGGGTGGTATGAGTTAGTGCAACAGTGGTTTGCCATTAATTCTATTGTCAAACAAATAATTATTGCATTTACAAAATCATACGAAGTGATCACTGGTTTTATCACTTGTACAACAAAGTCTCATGATCACAGTTTCTGTAGCATCATGGACGGTTTATTTCAAACCATTGTTGCTTTCTCCCAACAATGATGCACCATATCCTTCATCTCGTTTGAGGTGGATTAATTTGATTCAAAATGTTAATCATCTAATGTCTAATGGTTGTTATTAGATTACTAGAATTATGGGCATTTCATTTTTGTTGTTTGTTACTTTTACTCATGTACACACATCATAATGAATTTCACATTAACGAGTTTCATCATATAAATTATTTTTTATTTTCAATAAGTAGGTAGTCATAGGTCTATCACAATAATCTTTAAATTCAAATATCAAAATATATAAGCATATTTAATAATATATAACATATTCATGTATTATTAACAACATGGTAGAATTAAGTAACTTGTAAAATGAGTTATTGTTTCAAGATTAAATGATTAAGTGTATTTATTCCTAATCAAGAAAATTAATTCAACACCTACTTTTATAGAAAGATCAATGATTGTCACTTAGAAGACTTATAATCTTTCTATATTGGTTAGATGAGGCCGTGGGGTGATTTAGAGCATCTCAAGGATGTTAGAGGATAGGTGTGCAAGTAGGAGAAGTAAGTTCTTTTCATGAGGTGAAAAATTTGTTGGTTTCCATAGGGTGATGAAAACATCCTTGGTTTTGTGAAAATGTCATGATTGTAGTGAAAATGGCAAAAAAAATCTTGAACACAATCTTTGTAATTTATCTTCTTGGGGCAAACAATGAAAAAGTCATTCAAAAGATAAAATTTGGAATTTAAAAGTTCTTGGATGTTTCTTTTTCGCTTCCAAGCATGGAAAACATGTTTTTGACACTACTAAATGCTTTGGGAGACTAA
This sequence comes from Sequoia sempervirens, assembly GCA_007258455.2. Taxonomy (NCBI): domain Eukaryota; kingdom Viridiplantae; phylum Streptophyta; class Pinopsida; order Cupressales; family Cupressaceae; genus Sequoia; species Sequoia sempervirens. The sequence goes on from VDFB02116012.1 coordinate 14,903, forward strand.
ATATGACTATTTAACATCTTTAGAATGGTTAGCCCTCTTGGTATTCCTCATTTTATGTTCATATTACGAGGTTTTGGGTTGTGGAACAACGTATTTGGGGTTCTAGAATTCATTGTAGAATTTTAAACTCAATTTTCATATTGGAAAGCTTGTTAGGACATCATGTCACCATACTATAATTTATATATGATTGAATATAGAGGATGGAGCTAGTGGCTCATTCTTGCTAGAGTTTTCACCCTTTTTCAAATTTCTTTAGGGTATATTGTGTCTATTAGGTAGTGTATTGCATTTTCCTTATTGCTCTTAATGCTTTACACATTTTCCTATATTTTCTTAGTACTAAAAATGAGTTAAGATTGATCATGTTGTTGATAATAACACATTTAAGTCAATTTAAGGTGTTTAAGTAGGGTTAATTGTAAGAAGTCTATTGACAAGTTGTTGAGGAATATTTTCATTAATTTATAGATTAAATGGTATATGATAAGGTTATAATTACCTAATTTTTTAGTGAATTTAATATATAGATGATAATTCTAGGTTATTCATGTCATGGGTTAAGTGGGAGTGGAGATTTAAATCAAACTTCAAATTTGTGCTAAAGATTATAATAGATAAGTGGAAAGATGGCCAAGTATGTGGATATGGTTGTGGATGATGGAGATGAGAGTTTCAAGAGGTTGGAAGAGAATGTTTCAAAAAAATTCAAGTCCATGGGGAAAATAGACATGCTAGAGAGTTTTCTTCAAGCCACCACTCACAAGTTGGTTATGTGATTTGATAAAGAAAAAATGATTAACCTAAAAAGGATGCTAACTAAGGGGAGACATCTTAGGAGGGAAAAAGATTATCTTCAAGATTGAGGATAGTAAAATTTATAGGTTGAAGTAAATGTAGAGAAATTGGACAAATGGATTGTACAAATGGAGGTCTATTTCAATTTGGATAAGATGAAATCACATTGATACATATCCTTTTCAAGTTTTAAATACCTTTTCATGATCTTATTTGGTAAAAAGCCCATGACACTTTTTAAAAATTGAGAAGAGTTCCAACAATCTCCAAATGAGAAGATTTTAAAGAGTTGTTAAATAATTCTTTTTACCCTATATGTTATATGGAGGAGATGTCCACACAATGACACTTGAACTATCAAAATCAATGAAAAAGTGTTCAATAATATAGAATTGAGTTCCATTGGAAGGTGGCACAACTTGGGAAATATGTGATGGATAAGGAAGTTTTGATGAAGCATAGGAGGATTTTCTAATCAATTGACAAAGGTAATTTTTATGGAAAAAACTAAAAAATATTGACAAGGAATGTGCATAATCCCATTATCTTGAGGAGTACAAAACACTTGATATTAAGAAAAAAATAAGGAAATAAACAAAATATGATTGAGAATTGAGAAAATAAAAGGGAAACAAAAATAATATCACCATTAAGATCAAGGATAAACAACATTATTTTTAAAAAAATTGTGATAGAGAAGGGGAAAATAGAGAGGAATTTTGGAAGGCTCATTTGGAGCTACACCCATTCAATAAGTATAAGGAGATTTTTTTTGCATCTTATTACAAGAAAGTGAAGGAGATAGAGTGTACCTTTGATCTAGATGAGAGATTTCCATGTACTACCATGGTAAAAAGTGCACATGCAATTAATAATGTGCTTAAGAAGAGAAAAAGATGACCAAAATCTTTCATATAAATATTTAGATCAAAGGAAGAAAGGTAGATGTATTTGATACTTGTTCTCAAGAAAATATGATTTTATTAAAACTAGTTAATGATATTGGTTTGCAAACAAGGAGATACTTCATTCCATACTTATCAAGTTGGATGAAACAAGGTGTTGAAACACTAGTCAATATGTAGTATATAATTAATTTTAGACTCACCATCTTTAGGATTAGGTTTTTGTTGATTTCAATTCATTGGATGTTTCTGGAGTGGTGTTTATAAGACCTTATCTCTACATGAGAGATTTCATATTTTATGAAAAAATTAAGTATAATTTGATCAAATATGATCAATAATACATGATTAAGCTATGTTAAATAGAAAAATATTATCTCCATAGTTATTGTTGTGCAAGCTATATGATTGATCAATGTTAGTGGAAAGTTTGCATTACTTATGCTGAGATAAAAGTGAAGAGAATGTAGATGAGGTTAAATTAATTAGTGGGATGTATAACAACAAGGAGGAAATATACATGAATAATATCATAAGGTAGTTCAATGAGCTCCTTGAGGAGCCTAAGGAGCAACCATAGAGAAATTGTATAGGAAATTCAATTATTACTCACCTGCCTACTTCCCAACACAATATTTTATCAAAAAATTATATTGGGGGATATTAAATCAAGAATTAGTTGGAGGAGCTATTAGGGTATGAGGTGATTTTACATTGCACCTTTCCAAGTGGTTCTCCCATATTAGTGGTATTGAAGAAATATGAACCTTGGTGCATGTGGACAAACTACTAAACCTTGCATAAGATAACCATCAAGATTAGGTATCCATAAATTTGATGATATTTTATATTAGTTGCACAACTTAGGCTAAGAATTTCATCTAGTTGGATCTTAAGTCTAGTTAACTTCAATTTTAAATACAATATGATATATATAAAAATATATATTTAAGATTATACAAGGTCTCTATGATTGATTGGTACTTCATTTTAGGTTATGCATTGCACCTACAAATTTCATGTGGCTTATGCAAGAGTTGTTAATACCCTTTTTTAATGATTTTTTCATAGGTTACTTGGATAGTATTTTTTTAGTATAATCTATTAAGGGAACATAGGGAATCTTGAGAAGGTTTCACAAGTTTTGAGGGAGAACAATATTTTTTTGAATGCCAATAAGTGTATTTTTCACAACAATCACTAATATATCTTGGACATGTGGTTGGAGATGAAATTTGAGTTGACCCATCCAAGGTGGAAGCCACAAAAAATAGCCACAAATAATAAAGGTCACTAAAATTAGAAGATTTTCCTAGGATTAGTGCAATATTTGAGAAATTTTCTCAAATATTTATTAGCCATAGAAACAGCTCTAAATGCCAGACAATAGAAATGGAAAAAGATTCAAATGGGGTAATGTGCACTTGTACTACTATTTCCTAATTTGAAACAATTATTTAAGGTGGAAATTGATACAATTCATTACGCTATGGAGTTTTATTAATGAACAGAGGTAGATTGATATGTTACCATTTAGATCTCTTCATATTTTAGTCCTTAATTATTACATGTATGATAAACAATTGTGTGCATTAGTACAAAAGGTGAAGAAGTAGAAATATTACTTGTTGGGAAAGGAGATGGTTCCAAAAGAATACTGAAATATCCAATATTTACAACCTCAATAAAAGCTTCAACAAGAAATAAACTCCAAGTGAATAGGGTTCTTGCAACAACTCCATTTCGTTATTAAATATAAGATGGGTGTAATAAACAATTTAGTTTCAATATGTTGTCTAGATTGTCATTTTGATCTAATGATACACATTCTTTTTCAATTTGAACATTTTGTAAAAAAATTATATGTTGAAGACTATGAATATGATGAATACTTTAGAGAGTTGAACAAGAAAGAAAAAGAGGAAAGATTACTAATTTTGAGACAAATTTTATTATTTGCAAGATGGCTTACTCTTCAAAATGGGAAAGTTTTGTGTGCCAAAAGAGAGGAGGTTTTCATTCTTCAGATAAGATCATACCTCCAAGGTGTTGGAAACATGAGCATGTTGGTGTATGGATGGTGTATGGTGTTTTCATTGATGGAAACCCATTGTAGAAATGTAGAAGTGTTGGTCTAGAGAAGACCAAGTGTTTTGGAGAATTGACTGAGTTCCTATGTGTATATTCATTAATCAAAGGAACAATTTTGTGGTCCACATTAATTTGCTATGCAAAATATTGTCATGTGGTTTTGAGGTGTTCATGGTATGTGTTGGACATGTATAAATCCAATTTTTTTGGGCTTGATGTCTTCCATAGTTGAAGATATTGTTGACAATGTATTAGGATTAATAATGGTAGTGTTATAGGTGCAAAGTGCATGTTGAAATGCTCCATATTCCACCATAGATGAATATTATATTGTGTGGTTTTGAGGAAGTGTTGGAAGGTGTGAGATGTGTGTGCACTCCAAGTGGCAAGTGATTTGGTGGTTTGCATCGAGTTATGAATGTAGTTGATTCATTCAATTGTTGCTTCACCAACGGTGCTGACCTAAAGGTTTTGGAGTTGTGTAGAGTTTAATTGTGTATAGAGTGGAATAATAGGAGTTATTATAGGTCATGTTGACTTATTTTAGTGTGGTACACATTTTTGTTCCCTCCACAAATCATGTGTGTTTGAGTTTTATGCCAAAAAGTTATTGTGTTGCACATTTTATCTAATTAGGCCGGCCTAATTGATGTTTTGGTTGGTTGTAGTATATATACAAGGTTAATTCATTGTGTGATGAAGTGTATTGGATATAATTAAGAGTGTGTGTGAGATTTGATGTAGTGTGAAGTGCGAAAGGTGATAGTGGTGAATTGTGAAGTGTGTAAATTCAATTTTTTGAGCTTAATTGGAATTGTTCCTTCAACATGTTGAAGATGCATTGTTAGCAATTCATCCTTGGTAGTTCTCTTTTTATTATGGGCAGTGAGCCATTCTTTCTAGAAAGTAAGTCCTTGGACAATGAGTCCACCATTCTGTAAATCCATTGTAACTAGTTATAATATATTGTGAGCTAATCCTCACCATGGTTTTTCCCTTTCAAGGGTTTTCCACGTAAATTTGGTGTTCTTGTGTTTATTGATGTGATGCATGTTTTAATTTTTCCTTTCCATTTTTGCAAGTTTGATGAGATGCTTTGAATGCATGTTTAAGTTGATTAGGTTAATTAATTTCGTAGTGAATACTGATTCACCCCCCTCTCAATATTTTGGGTGTTCAGCACAAGATGGATATGAATTTTGGAATCACTAAGACTATACCTAAACTTCAACAATATGTGTATTGGCCTTATATGTAAGTTGATCTCTCTAAGCTCATAATAGGGTGAAAATGTTAGTATTATCAAGCCTGATAACTAGAATTTGAGGTTATAACAACCTTTACCTCTATCTTCTCATTTGTGGGAAAGTATTTATATAGATTTTTGGGGAGATTTGTACCCATGTACATATGTAGGTTCAGTTAATTTTTTAGGATAATTATTTTAAATAGATATTTTTTTTTAATTTTTGGAGAAGTTTTTCCATACCTTTAATGAAGAAATCAATTTCTTCCCATCCTCAAACCAAGTGGAAAATATAGGTGGATCTGATAGAATATTTGCAAAACTATTAAACATACATAATAAGAGGCATTTGTAGACATGGTATATTAGATTGGTGTATGGGTGACAATGCAATAATGTTTGCCACTTTTTAACATTATTGAGCTACCAAAAATTAACTTTTTTAGTATTCAACATATTTTTGTCAAAATTTATAACAAAAAAAGTAGTAAGAATTCAAGGGAACTATAATCTAATAAATTATAGAATTTCAATTGAAAAATTATTTCAATTATGTTTGGTTAGTTTTTTATAATATTTAAATTATATTTCTTTTGTATTGAGTAAAATTTTACTTTAATGCATAAATTGAATTACGAATATTTTTTTCATTATTTCTTGGACTCAAATCATAAGCTCCAATATCTAGTGTGGATATATTTTTTATTGAAAATTTTATTTTTTAATTTTTACTTGGTAATAAAACAAATTCCAAAATTGTAATGCCCCGCCAAGGAACCCCAAAGGATGACACAACTATAACACAATAATGGAACATTTTTTTTTTAAAGAAGTAACTGTGAAGTGTATAACTTAACATATCATAAAAACTAAACTAAGTCCTCTAAGGTTCCATGACTACGCTACTAACACAACCATTAAATAGGAGCTAGAACTATACCATAACTATTTGAATAACATGATTTATCCATAAGCAAGTACATTTTAATCCTCCAAATTAAATGATTAAGCAATATGAATTTCCATAGGATGTCATTAGTTAAACATCATTAAAGATCATATATAAAGAACTAACAAGTATACATATATAAATTCTATTACATGAGAATATATCATTTAATTCGTTACATGGTTACATTGCTTACAATAATGCTTCCCTGAATACAACTGGGAATAATAAATCAATATTACAATACATGGTACAACTGATATGCAAGTCCAATACAAGTACTTAAAAGACTGTCTTCTCGACTTGGAATATGAATTGGAATCTGGTACACAAGGTACAACCTCCACGCTCATGAACAAGCAACAAGGAAAACCCAATGGAGGAAAAAGAATCAACCTCCCAACCATGTGATACTCTAAGGTCCACCCCCCGTGCTAGGAGATAACATAAGGTCTCACTACAAAAAACAATCAAGAAGACAAAATGCAACCATAAACAAGGTTGAACATGGCTCTAACACAACACTGCAACAACCTAAACATCACATAGACACATACATTGTTTTCAAAGGAATTCACAAAACAAAAAGGGAAAAACACAACTAGGGAATGCTAGATTGCAATAGGGAAGAGTGTCATCGCATGGTCCTGACATGGGTTACCCTGACAGTCTCTCCCTAGATGCCGACCCCCATCTATAGTTACCCTGACAATCTCTCACTAGATGCCAACCCCATAGGGTGACACATGCGGAACCAACATTCCTTTTGTGAGGAAAAGGAAGTTGATCTTGCCAATCAGGCCTTCTCAACCCATCTTTAGCCTAAACAAGCACTACAGGAATGGGTGAGGCATCCATTTATCTTGTTTAATGTGAGATCTACCCAGCCCCCTAATTCATTAATTAGGTTATTACTAAATTAAGAATCTCCAAAATGGGTTATCTTGGACACCATTTTGGGTTCCAACCCCCATTGAGAGCCAATCCCCCTACTTACAACTAGTAGATCCTACACAATAAGTAAGTAAAAAACCATCTTGCACACTTAACAAATTCACATGAATCCCACACACAGAGTAAGGCATTGACCATCTCGCTCGCATATCCCAATCACAAGAAAGTATAAATAGTGCAAGGCATAGACCTTCTTGTACACATCTCAAGTACATTACCAACCACTTCAAAATGAAACAATCATAAAACCCAACATAGAAGATACTCCCCCTAAGCCTCTAGAAGACTGCCTTTAACCACTTTACACAAAAGACTACTACTTTTGAACAATACCCAGAATCATTCGAATTTCTCTAATCAAATACATTGCTCAATATAAGCACACAAATAAATAGTGCAACCATGCAATCCACATGTAATAGAAAATTGAATTTTGAATGATTATGAAGAGGATCAAAATTTAAAAAGATAATCTCATTTACTTACTTAGACTAAAGCTAATCCCAAATTCTCCCTTTTAACTAATTACAAGTAAATCAATTTTTTCCCTATTAACTTCCCAGTTTAATTATCTAACATAGCCATTTAATTTTAAAAGCAATAATATTCCCTTTCCTCAACACCATAGTTTATATTCATGTAAACATATACATATATAAATATATATATAAACATATATAAATATATATATAAACATATATACATATATCGATATATGTATTTATATATATTATAAACTAAATTGTTGTTTCCTATATAATAGTTTGTGATATGGAAAACATACATATCGCTATATAAACATATACATACATATATACATACATACACATACATACATACATACATACATACATACATATATATATATATATATATATATATATATATATATATATATATATATATATATATATATATATATATATATATATATATATATATAATCGAACTCCACATATCCTAAATGCAGAAAACATCAACTCATTGAGGGACTATTAAATCTTAAACATTCAAAGTTAAGTACAATGCATTTATAAGAAACCATGATATATATATAGAATTGAATGTGTATGAAATTGGTGGCATATACCAATAAAGGTGATACAAGAAGGATAAAAGAATAAAATCGAAGTTTTCAATGTTGATTACAACATTCAAAGGAACTACATCTATCAAACAATATAAAACCAAATACCATCTACAACATCTATGCATCAAATTTCATAAATTGGAACAATTGATATTAAAGAAAACCCTCCAATGAAGAAAGTGAAATGTAGAGAATAAGCGCTGCATGTAATAATATGCAGGGGTTTGAACTCACAGAATGTTGGATGCCACAAACATCATCGATATTCCTACCAGTTATCAAATACCATGGATCAAGGTTGTTGAATGACATGAAAATAAATTTATCAACATTTAATTGAGCATCAACTTGTCAAAGAGTTGCAAGGCAGTGACATAAGTGAGAGTGTGAGGTGTGCGTGTTGGCATATGGATTCTAGTGTTGTCATTGATGGAAACCTAAGTCATTGATCCAGTCTGCACTGCAGTATTTGACTATACCTGCAAACAAAATGAGGAATAGGGTATCCAGATGGAGTTGAATCTATCAGCTAGCTTGAACTATCAATTTATCAGTCTTGGTTGCGGATCTCAGGGAAGGTAGTTGGGTATTTGAAATATGTTATTCTCTAGTTTTGTACTGACACATCAAGTGGTGTACGAGTTAGGAGATCCAGTTGTTCGATTTTCTATTCATCAGTATATGAAGGCTGACTAAGTGAATATTGGGTGTTGTGGATGTTTAAGGAGGAATTGTTTAAAACATTCTTGTGTTGAATATTTTGTTTTGGGTCCTGATTATGGTATGGCCAACTTTGGTGGATGCACATTAAATGTTGTTCATGATTTGAGCCAACAGTTGGAAGATATTTTCTATTTTATTGAAGCCAACATTTAGCAACTAAATTCTTGGTAGCGGATATATATATATATGAGATCAGTTAATTCATTTTGGTAGGCATGAGTGTGAGTTCGATATGTATTGATGTGTGTGTGAATATCAAAAGAGAAATTGAGCGATTTTCATTAGTGCAAAAGAGGATTTTTGTGAGGCGAATTAAGGCAGAGTAGAGAAAAGTGCAGAATCAGACATGAGGTCTAGAATCTGATCTATGTGCCTAACTGGAACTGTAATCAGGAATTTATAGATGCTATCTACTCAGTTCAACTCGTTGTTGTATTCCAAATATTTTTTAAGGTAGTAAGCCTTCCTTATTTTGAGCAGTGAGCTCTAGGCAGTGTGCCTGAATGCAAGTGTATTCCCATTTTGTAAAAAAAATATATTTTGAGTACTTAAAATTGTGGATTGACCTCCACCGTGGTTTTTCCCTTAACTAGGTTTCCACATAAAAATCCTCATGTTATGGTGTTGTGGCTTGTTTTTCTATGTTCATGCATCTTTTATTTGATTGAATTTTTTAAGATACTAAAGAAACATACTAATAAATTTAAAGTTTCACAACATTGATTCACCCCCCTCTCAGTGTTGCTTGAGTCCAACAATTGATATTAGAGCTAAGTTCCTTAGAATAATTTTAGCAGCTTGAGGTGGATCTTGGAATGTAATGGACTCTGGTAGTCTTCAACAATTTTTTTTTGTGGCACTTGATGATCTTGATCAGTCTAAAGTAGAAGTCCGGGAATTGAGAGAAAATCTTAAGGATGCAGAGAAATTCATTCAGAAGTTGAAGGATAAGATTATTAAGTCTAGGGAAAAGAGAAAGGATCTTTATGATCAAATTAAGTAGAAAGAGAGAAAAATCATGGATGATGTTCACCTGAATCAAACCTTGAAGGAAATAATAGAAGAATGTGAAAATCTTGATAGAGACAATGCTACCTTAAAGCATGGGATGGAATCTATGGCAATGAAGATGACTAAGGAGATTCAAGAAAGAAAGAAGAATGAAGAAAATCATGTCCAGTTCTTGAAAGAGAGATCTGATGAATGGAGCAGAATCAATGGAGAATTCATTCAGTTAGAGATGGAACTGCAACAATCTAGAAGCAATGAAGAAGAACTTGTAAAAAAATTATTATTCTCAAAGATGAACTTACTACTGCAAATGAATACAAGGAAAAATTCAAGATTAGCTCTATGAAGCTTGATGAGCTGACTTGAGGACAAAAGAATGAAAATGATAAGCAAGGTCTTGTTTATGAGAAAGGAGAAAGTTTATGATTTGAACAGAGGAATTTGAAGCAAGGAAATCAAATGAACAAAGCAAAAAGGTTTCCGGTAAGACAACCTAATGATCAAAAGTTTAATGGATATTGTTTTGCTTGCAATAAATTTGGTCATATGGCTACTCAATGTAGAAGTAAAATGAAATCCAGTGAATCATCATTTTTCGGTTAGTGTTTTAATTGCAATAAGTTTGGTCACAAGTCAATTGTATGTAGAAATGTGTCAAACAACTCTGTTAATAGAAGAAATGTTAGATGTGTTGGGACTATAAAAATCTGATGCTTTACATATGCTTTCACTCATAAATTTCCTAATTTGGTCCTACCGTATGCATTTTTCATCTACATTTTTCCCATATTTCCCTATGGAACCCATCGGGTTGTGCATTTCCCATCTTGCTAAATCTATCGGCATAGGTCCTTCACTGTCTCCCCGACCCATATTGCTTGTGAGTTAACATCCATTTTTTGCAGGTGTTTCAGCAAGACATGTACTTTGTTACAGTGACTGGCATTCATTTGTGGTTGGCTATCGGCGTAGCACCCATTCTCTTTTGGTGACAACGAAGACATCTATCAGCGTAGGTTGTGGCTGTTGGGGTGGTATCTCACTGAATTCAATATGTCTCCCCGACTATGCTTGTGGTGGTTCATCGGCAAAGGCTATGGGTTATCGGTAGAGGGTCTTGGCGAGTATCATTTGTCTCACCGATGGAGCACATAAGATTTTTCCAAATGACTTTCGGTGGGAGATATTGCTATCATTGTAAGGTCTTGGCGAGTGACCTTTGGTCTCGCCGACCTTACACATGGATTTCCTCTCATAGACCTTTCAATATGAGTTGAAGTTTTTAGCAGGAGGTCATAGCTAAGTATTTGTGTCTCGCTGATGGGTTACTAAAGGGTTTCTTTTGAATGACTTTCGGCATGAGTTTTATGTTGTCTCGGCGACGCAGGATGGCGAGATGGCTTTCGATGAAACATAGTAATCTACAAGAGGTCTTACCGATGTCAGAATGTTACGGCGAAGTGGATGAAACGATGAGGACTCTATCGGTGAGAAATCCAAAATGTCTTGGCGAAAGTGAATGGAACAAAACATAACTGCTCGGTGTGACTTATTTGTTTCGGTATGTGGTCTTGGCGAGGTTCTCGAGGTATCGCCGAATGAAATACACAGATGATTTTGTCGGCATAAAAATTGGGTTGTCACAATGAATTGGGTATGATAATTGACCTTCGGCCTGACTTAGTTAGTTCGTTGAGTTGTCTCCTCGATATCACAGTGTTACAACGAAGGAACATGGGAATACTTAGCGACTTCAGTGTAACGAACAGAATGATATAGCGATCTACAGGTGGTATGAGGCATATCGATGAAGCATAGTGTTTTCTGTATGACATCTCCCCGACTCAAGCAAGTCTCGACGAAGGCGAATAGCACAAAGAATAGGGGAACATGGGATAAGAAGTGATTAACGAGTGAATTTCCTTCAGCATAGTTGTCGTCTTGTCTCGCTGACTACTCACTGATGAATAACAGAATTTCAAACATTGAGGCCGACATGTATCTACTTGGATGACCATTGCAGGCCGACTTGATTGGAGCCCGATTTCTATGGAGTGCTGACATGTTCTTTCATTTTGATTTGTTTTTCTCATGCTGGTGTATAAATAGGCTTTTTGTAGTTGTAAAAGATCATCAGTTATTAGTTATTCGATACAGCAGGAAAATTGTATGGATACAGAACAATAGATTTATCAAATAAGAGGCTATGATGCATGTTTTAGAATGGAGGTATTTATGAATGTCAATTGATGTTGCTGCACATGTCTGGTTTCAGTTATCTATTGAGTTTAATAAAAGGATTGCTAAGTTGTCTCCAAGGTGGATTCTTTCTGATTGTTTAAATTGATATGACAAGTTTGTATTCAATTTATCAGTGCACATTCATTGTACTTGTGTGATTGACTGATTGGTTCTTTCAAGTAAAGACTAAATCCTTTTAGTTAATCATAGTAATTAGAGAGATTCAATTGGATTATTCAAGAAGAGCTTAGTAATCACATTCTTGCATGTTTATACAATTTGTAAAAAAAATGTATGCCAGATAATTTGTGTCTTCCCCAGAGGGTGTTGCTCATTTTGATCTCATTTGACTCCGCATACCCAACAAGGCACTAGTCTCTGCACTTCACCATTTGAACTTATTTAGTTTTCTTTACATCTGTTAATCAAGCATTCATTTTAGGATTCAAATCATAATATTGTTACTGTTTTCAAGTTGGATTTCATTTTTTCACCTCCCATTGCCATTGTGAACAAATTGTTTAAGAAGATAAACACAAGTTAAGTCTGCACCATTCAGAAAGGTACACCTGCCTAGGTTTGCAACACCTAAAGAGTAGAAGGTTGAGTTCTCTTAACCTTGTCTGTTACCCTAAAGCATATCAAGAGATTGGTAGCCTCTTGAGGCATTCAGCCTATGTTTTTGAGAGTTAACAAATTGGCGACTCCTCTAGGGAACAATCAGAATCAAGGCCTTAATCATAGAGTCAGAAATCTTGCACAGACTCCGCTGGGAATAAAAAGTATCAAACTATTTTCTCATTTTTTGATAAAAGTGAGTGGCGACTTTGACATAAATTTTGCAGCTGTTCATCATGAATGGAAGAAGATCTCAGTATAGGGGAGGTCATACTGGAGCTCCTGCTGGTAGCAGTAAGTGGACACATAAAGATGACAGAGCTGATAAGGGAAAATGAATAAATGAGGATATGTGTTTGACAGATAAAGATAAGACATCAAGAGCACATAATTGCTTTGATACATGGAGAGATGATTCAAGTGTAGAGCTTTACACCCCTGAAGATCGAAGAAATCCCTTCCCTTCTATTGATCGTCAGAAACAGGCTGAGTTTGAAGCTGTACTTGAGTTTGAATGAATTAGAATTCAACACGAGTATGATAAGAAAATGGAGAGTAACCAAAATGTGTTTATTGATCATGAGCTTCTTGATGAAGTAAAAGCACAGTTGGAACAAAAAGAGAAGAAGATAAAGGAACTGGAGGCTAAATTGCAGAAAGCCCAAATTACTGATCAGATGGCTGGTGGCCCAAAGTATGTCCCACCTCACAAGCAGGGTGATCATAGCGCAGGGCCTTCCAATCAACAAAATGCTTCTCACAATTAGATAGGGAATCGCTACAAGCAGCCAAATCATCCACCTCACATTCCCACACAGCATATAGGTATGTATCCACCTCCTGGTCAACATTATATCCCACAACATAATGCACAGTACAATAACCACATGCATCAGTATTAGCATCTGCCTATTCCTCCCCCTCACCAGCACACAACCATGATCAAACAGTTTGATTTAGCTAGTTTTCAGTTATATCCTTACCCTATGGATGAAGTTGGAGGAATATGGTGCCCAAATTTACAGCGAGTAATGCAATCACAGCTGAAGAACATTTAAGAAGTTTTAATGTTTTCGTCTAAGATATAGATATTCCTTATGAAGATTTACACATGAAGCTGTTCATGATGTCACTTCTTGAAGATGCCAAAGATTGGTTCAACAGCCTACCAACATTCTCAATTAATTCTCTCCAGGTATTTCAGGACAAACTCTTAGAGAAATATGGGAATCAAAATGCTCCAGATGCAACTCTTCATGAATTAATGAGAATTTAGAAAAATCGGAATGATTCAATTTATGATTTCAACTAAAAATTCAACAAGTTGCATACTAAAGTACCTCCTAGATCAAGGTTGTCAGATTCTATTGCATTGAGTGTTTATTTAAATGCATTTGATCCTAAGATAGGGTATGAACTGAGAAGTAGACCCCAAGAGATTTGGCTAAAGCACAGAAGATAGCATTGACAATTGAAAACAATAAGAAGGCTGCTGGTATAGTAAATAAAAGAGACAACCCCAGGCCTCCTTAGCAAAGCAATAATTATCAGTACAAACAAGAGAATACATACATAAATAAGAACAAAAATGAAAGGCCAAGGTTGCATGATATGCCTTACAATACAAACTGGAAAGATGGGAAACCTATGGTAGCTAGGCCTAAAAGTAAGGAGACTCCTGATTGAACAAAAGGGGAACTTACATGGTGAGTAATAATTACTTCTGTGAAGTTTGTAATCAGCCTCATTCTCTAGACTATTGTGTTGTAGCTCAAAGGATGCAAGAAGAGGGAATGTTGATGGAGAATAATGGAGAAGATCACAAGGTCTACTTGACTTTAAATACCTTTTACCATGCTAAGGAGTATTCATCTTCTGAGGATGAAGGTTATGAATATGATGTTTCAAATTAGAAATATAATGTCCATATGGCTAAACAACAGATCCTTTCTAATTCTGAAGAAGATTATACAAAGCCATATTTAGTTGAGGCACCTACTCAGAATAGTGTTAGAAGACTCACCAAAGAAGAAATAGAAAGGCTAATTGTTGCAGCAGTTGAAGAAGCAAGGAGTAAATACTGGTTGAGAAACAGAAAAGTAAATGAGATGGAAGGCGTGCCTGGAGGAATTTTTATGAAAGATCAAAAAGCAACACAAGAACTTATAAAAAAGCCAGAAAATAAATAGCCTGGTAAAAATGGAGAGAAGCCTATCCAAAAGCAGAAAGTTGAAGAATTACACAAGGAGATGCAAAAGTCTGATCAACCTAGTAAAAAAGAAAAAGAAGAAAAGAAGGGAGAAATATCAGAACTAAAGAAGACTATCAAGACGGAGAGCTCCTCTTTTGACTTCACACAGGCATTATCCCAGGTAAAAATGTCTGTTCCACTACTTGAATTGATGAAAATTAAGGAATACAGAGATAATGTTGTTCAATTGATTACAAATGAGAATGAAAAACATATGAATTCTGAAGAATTCAATAGGCAGGAAAAGATAAATAATTCAGAAGTTTATTTAGGTGATGTTTTAACAACTTCCCCACAAGTGGATCCTTTCTTCACCACATTGCTTATAAATAACAAACTGTTGAGAAATTGCATGATAGATTCTGGTGCTGCTATAAACATTATGCCAGTAGGAGTAATGAAACAACTTGGCATGTGGGTTGATACATGTGAAGGGAAGTGTTGTGGAATGGATAACAGACCTATACTTGTGGTAGGAATTATGAAAGGTGTTGAAGTCAAAATAGCTACTTATCCACAGGTGGCTTATAGTATAGATATCATAGTGATTGATACTCCTCCATAGTTTGGTATGCTTATGTCAAGACAATGGACAACAACAGTTGGGAGAAATGTCCAGTTTGATTTATCTTATGCTACCATTCTAGTGAACGGTCAGGAAGTCGTGTTGTATAGAGAACCAAGAATGCACCAGCTTGTTGACTATGTACCACAAGATTAGATCATTTTTTTTTGTGATGTTGATCTTGGAAGTTTTAAGATTGAATCTGCCCAGCCAAAATTGATTAATAGTGATCCAATTGAAAAGTGTGTGGCACAAAGCTGCAATGAAGTGTGGAAGATGTATTTTGATGGAGCATGCATCCAAGAAGGTAATGGCGTTGGAATTGTTTTTGTTTCCCCTAAAGGTACTACTTTTAAATATTCATTCTTGTTGGCATTTGAATGTACAAACAATGTGGCAGAGTATGAAGCTTTATTGACAGGTTTGAACATAGCTGTGAAACACAAGATTAACTTGCTAACTGTTTTTGGTGATTCTGAGTTGGTTGTTTCACAAATTAAATCCAAGTATGCAGAAAAGCACAAAAGATTAAAGCAATATAGGAATGCTGCATGGGACACAATTGAGTTGTTTGATGCATTTTCAATTGAGTGGATCGACAAATCAAAGAACACAATGGCTGATATTTTAGCAAATGTGGCACTGAAAAGAGATGATGTCACATTGGCTGGGGTATCACAGATTGAGTTCAAGACAACGCCTATTGTTCCTAATAACATTTATAATTGGCAGGTCTTTAATGATGATGATGACCTTTTGAAATTCCTCAATTGTATAGATCAATATGAAGCTCAGGAAATTGATTTCAATGCTTTTGTTGAGGAAGTAGATGGGAAGCAAACCGTGTTTGGCAAGGAGATCTTACAGCTCAAAACAAATAAGCTTCCTAAAGGCTTAGTGGCATTGGAGAGGGTGTATGATGGAAATGATCGGTCCCTCATAAGGAAAATACCAGTCAAAAGGGAGGATATTGAAGAAATTAATTTAGGGACTGAGATGACACCAAGAAAGGTATACATTGGAAAGAAGATCAACCCTACAATTAGAAGAATGCTGATAGAGTTGCTTAGAAAATACAAGCATGTTTTTGCTTGGTCTTATGAAGATCTGAAAGTGTACAGGGAAGATTTATTTCAGCATGAAATACCATTGAAGCCAGATGCCAAACCTTTCAGACAAAAGCAAAGACCCATAAATCCAATGCTAGAGCCTAAAATGCAAGAAGAATTGACAAAGCTCAGGGATGGAAGAATTATCAAACCAATCAGACATTCAACGTGGGTTTCAAATCTGGTTCCTGTGAGAAAGAAGAATGGTGATATCAGATTATGTGTGGACTTCAGGAATTTAAATGTGGCATCTCTCAAAGATAATTATCCTTTACCCAATATGGAGGCTATATTGCATAAGGTGACAGGGTGTGAATTGTTGTCCATGATGGATGGGTTTTCTGGATACAATTAGGTTAAAGTCAAGGAATCTGAGCAATACAAGACAACATTCACAACTCCTTGGGGAACATATGTATACATAAGAATGCCATTTGGTCTCACCAATGCTGGAGCGACTTTTCAACTAGCTATGAATGTAGCATTTGCTGATTTGATTAAAGTTATCATGGTGGTGTACCAAGATGACCTGACTGCTTATTCAAAAAAGGCTGAGGATCATGTCCAACATCTGGAAAAAGGTATTTATTAAAGCTCTTGAATATGGTATTAGTTTAAATCCAAAGAAGTGTCATTTTACAGCCACAAAGGGTAAGCTCTTAGGACATTGTTTCAAAAGAGGGAATTGGGATAGATCCTGAGAGGGTTGAAGCTATTGATAAAATTCTTGTTCCCAAAATTGTCAAGGCTATATAGTCATTCTTTGGACAAATTAATTTTGTTAGAAGATTTGTCTCTAATTTTTCTGAGATTATTAAGCCCATATCAAAAATGTTGAAGAAAGGACAAAAAATGGACTAGACTGCAGAAGCTTTAGATGCTTTTATGTCTATCAAAAAGGCTATCAAAGAGGCTCTTGTTCTTAAATCTCCAGATTTTACAAGGCCCTTTCAGATATTTTCATTTGCTTCAATGCATACTATTGCTACTGTTATGTTATAGAAAAATGAGGATGGTCATGAATAGCCTGTCTTTCTTTAGTAAATCATTACAAGGGTCTGAGATAAAGTATGATATAATGGAAAAACAAGAATTTGCTTTAGTAAAAGCTACAAAAGCATTCAAACCATATCTTGTTGGAGCAAAGGTGATTGCTTATGTCCCTCATGCTGCTGTCAAGGATATTTTGACACAATCTGAAGTTACAGGGAAAAGATGCAGATGGATCAACAAGATTCAAGAGTTTGACATGGAGATACAGATCACTAAGCTAGTAAGAGGTCAAGGCTTGGCTAGGCTGATGGCAGAATCAAATATTGAAGCAAGTCAAGTATGTAATGTAGGAGAGGGGACTACAATTGAAAGAATTGAGCACACTCCTTGGTATACTGATGTTATGCATTATCTTAAATACACGAAGTGTCCGGATGGATTGAGTGATAGCCAAAAGAGAACTTTGAAGTTGCAAGAATCAAAGTATGTATTCATGGATGGATATTTTTTTTGAAGAAACAAAGATGGCATATTGTTATTATGTCTGGATGAGTCACAGGCCAAACATGTTTTAAGTGAAATGCATGAAGGAGTATGTGGAGGACATTATTCAGCAAAGACAACTGCACACAAAATTCTTAGGGCTGGGTATTATTGGCCAAAGGTCTTTTATGATTCTTTTACACATGTGAGAAAATGTGAAGCTTGCCAAAAGTTTTTTGGAAAATTAAAGTACCAGGGTACTTTACCACTACAACCCTTGCAAGCTGATGCCCCTTTTCATCAATGGGGAATTGATTTCATTGGAGAGATATAGGAGAAGTCAAGTGGAGGACATAGGTGGATACTAGTTGCCACTGATTATTTTACAAAGTGGTAGAGGCAATCCCAACCAAACAGGCTACAAGTAAAGTTGTAACAAATTTCCTGATGGACAACATTGTTACCAGATTTGGTGCACTACTGAGGTTGATCACAGATAATGGGATGTGCTTCAGATCAGATGAGTTCAAAAGCTTTTGTGATAAGTATGGCATTACTATTTCTTATGCAGCTCCTTATCATCCACAAGCCAATAGTCAAGCAGAGTCCAACAATAAGAGTCTCTTGAAGATTATAAAGAGGATACTGGGACAGAACAAGAAGGCTTGGGATTCAAAGTTAAAATTGGTTGTGTGGGCTGATAGGATCACTGTGAAAAGGGCAATTGGAAGATCTCCATTTGAATTAGTGTATGGAGCACAAGCCAGGATGCCTCTGTAGAATTTGTTACCAGTTTACAAGTTTGTCTTATAGGAAGATGTGGAAGTTCCTAAGCCCATGGAAGGCAGAATGGAGCAACTTGTTGAACTTGATGAAGTAAGGAGAGAGGCC
This sequence comes from Sequoia sempervirens, assembly GCA_007258455.2. Lineage (NCBI taxonomy): Eukaryota > Viridiplantae > Streptophyta > Pinopsida > Cupressales > Cupressaceae > Sequoia > Sequoia sempervirens. The sequence goes on from VDFB02116012.1 coordinate 33,821, forward strand.
CAAAGCCAAAACATGAAGTTATAGGCACAGATGAAATATTTATTTGACAAGAAGGCAAAGAATTGAAAATTTGAAGAGAATGACTTGGTGTTAATGTGGAATGCAAGGTGTTAGGAGAAAGGAAAGCATGGTAAGTTTGAAGCTCTGTGGCTGGGACCTTTTGTTGTTGTTGGAAAGAAGGGTGAAGACTCATATTATCTACAGAACATGGCTGGTGAAGATTAGGAATTGCCTGTTCATGGGAAATTCTTGAAGCTTTTCTTCTCTTGAGCAACAAAGAGGATTAAGGGTTGCCAGTGCATGGACAACTCTTGCTCATCCTCTTTAAAATTATTTTCCATACACAATAGTCTAGGATTTTGTCCATCTCCATTTCACTCTCATTTTCCATTCACCTCCATCTTGCATTTACTTTGCATTCACTTCCACTTTGCCATTCATTTCCATTACCTTTCATTCCATTGTTGCTCACTGGTTCATCATTTTTGTCTAGTCTGCTCACACAAGATTCTGGATCCTTGCAATGATCTGACTATCATTAATCCCCAGATGGAGCCACTGTTGGGACTATAAAAATATGATGCTTTACATATGCTTTCACTCATAAATTTCTTGATTTGGTCCTACCGTATGCATTTTTCATCTACATTTTGCCCATATTTCCCTATGGAACCCATCGGGTTGTGCATTTCCCATCTTGCTGAATCTATTGGCATAGGTCCTTCACTATCTCCCCAACCCATGTTGCTTGTGAGTTAACATCCATTTGTTGCAGGTGTTTCGGCAAGACATGTTCTTTGTTACAGTGACTGGCATTCATCCGTGGTTGGCTATCGGTGTAGCACCCGTGCTATTTTGGCAACAACAGAGACATCTATTGGCATAGGTTGTGGCTATCGGGGTGGTATCTCACCGAATTCAATATGTCTCCCCGACTATGCTTGTGGTGATTCATCGGCAAAGGCTATGGGTTATCGATGGAGGGTCTTGGAAAGTATCATTTGTCTCACCGACGGAGCACATAAGATTTTTCCAAATGACTTTAGGTGGGAGATATTGCTATCGTTGTAAGGTCTTGGCAAGTGACCTTCAGTCTCGCTGACCTTACACATGGATTTCCTCTCATAGACCTTTCAGTATGAGTTGAAGTTTTCGGCAGGAGGTCATAGCGAAGTATTTGTGTCTCACCGATGGGTTACTAAAGGGTTTCTTTCGAATGGCTTTCAGCATGAGTTTTATGTTGTCTCGGCGATGGAGGATGGCGAGATGGCTTTCGGTGAAACATAGTAATCTACAAGAGGTCTTACCGATGTCAGATTGTTACGGCAAAGCGGATGAAACGATGAGGACTCTGTTGGTGAGAAATCCAAAATGTCTTGGCGAAAGTGAATGGAACAAAACATAACTGCTTGATGTGACTTATTTGTTTCGGTATGTGGTCTTGGCGAGGTGCCCAGGGTCTTGCCGAATGAAATACAAAGATGATTTTGTCAGCATAAAAATTGGGTTGTCACAACGACTTGGGTATGATAATTGACCTTCGGCCTGACTTAGTGAGTTCGCTCAATTGTCTCCTCGATATCACAGTGTTACAACGAAGGAACATGGGAATACTTCACGACTTTGGTGTAACAAACAAAATGATATAGCGATCTGCGGGTGGTATGAGGCATATTGATGAAGCATAGTGTTTTTTGTATGACATCTCCTTGACTCAAGCAAGTCTCAGCGAAGGAAAATAGCATGAAGAACAGGGGAACACGGGATAAGAAGCGATTAACGAGTGAATTTCCTTCAGCATAGCTGTCGTCTTGTCTCACCAACTGCTCACTAATGAATAACAAAATTTCAAACACTGAGGCCGACATGTATCTGCTTGGATGACCGCTGCAGGCCGACTTGATTGGAGCCCGATTTCTATGGAGGGATGACATGTTCTTTCATTTTGATTTGTTTTTCTCATGCTGGTGTATAAATAGGATTTTTGTAGTTGTAAAAGATCATCAGTTATTAGTTATTCGATATAGCAGGAAAATTGTATGGATACAGAACAATAGATTTATCAAATAAGAGGCTATGATGCATGTTTTAGAATGGAGGTATTTATGAATGTCAATTGATGTTGCTGCACATGTCTTGTTTCAGTTATCTATTGAGTTTAATAAAAGGATTGCTAAGTTGTCTCCAAGGTGGATTCTTTTTTATTGTTTAAATTGATATGACAAGTTTGTATTCAATTTATCAGTGCACATTCGCTGTACTTGTGTGATTGACTGATTGGTTCTTTCAAGTAAAGACTAAATCCTTTTAGTTAATCATAGTAATCAGAGAGATTCAATTGGATTATTCAAGAAGAGCTTAGTAATCACATTCTTGCATGTTTATACACGTTGTAAACAAAATGTATGCCAGATAATTTGTGTCTTCTCCAGAGGGTGTTGCTCATTTTAATCTCATTTGACTCCACATACCCAACAAGGCACTAGTCTCTGCACTTCACCATTTGAACTTATTCAATTTTCTTTACATATGTTAATAAAGAATTCATTTTAGGATTTAGATCAGAATATTGTTACTGTTTTCAAGTTGGATTTCATTTGTTCACCTCCCTTTTCCATTGTGAACAATTTTTTTAAGAAGATAAACACAAGTTAAGTCTGCACCATTCAGAAAGGTACACCCGCCCAAGTTTGCAGCACCTAAAGAGTAGAAGGTTGAGTTCTCTTGACCTTGTCTATTACCCTAAAGCGTATCAAGAGATTGGTAGCCTCTTGAGGCATTCGGCCTGTGTTTTTGAGAGTTAACAAGATGTTTTTTTTTTTGGAAAAAGTGGCAAGCCACTATATTTATATTAATAAAAATGAATAATTTTCACAAATTAGCAAACATACTGGAAAGAAAGAACTAGGAAAGAAAACCCCCAGTTATAGTTCATGTAACTAAAGTTCGTCGATACAATCCAATTACAAAAGTAACAAAGTTACCAGTTTTGTAACTTGAAACCTATCAAAACCCTAACCTCCTACCTAACCCTTTACAAAACCCCATTACATAATTGCATAATCCTATAAGAACCCCATTACATAAAAATTAAACCCATTACATATTTGTAGATTCCAACCCATTCCCATTACATAATTGTATAAACCCATAAGAAACCATTTACAGAGAACCCATTTACAATACCCATGCAAAATTGTCATAGATCAAAAATGAAGATTTCAAACTGATGTGCACCAAAGCATGGAAATTGAATTAAAAGGAGGCTGACTTGTTCCCAGTTCTATGGAGACCGTTAATAGGGTTCTCTTCATTAATTACCTTCTTCTACTTATAATCATAATCAAAGGATGGAACCGATTTGTTTATATCTGGAACATATCAACAAAATTTTCCCTTCAGAGCATGTGGATAAGGTGATATTTGCAAATCATGAACACATACATGACTTCTTAAAAAAGAAATTGCATGGTATTTTCTCTTAAAATTATAAATTTCTTCCATGGAAATTGAAGACCTATATTTTTTGAGAGCTTGATACAGATGGGAAGAAGTATCATTCTTTGTTGACAAAAGCATACCCTAAAATATTTTTGCATACCTTTTATTATAATGGATTAGATGTTATACCTGTGGAAGATTTGGGCATATTGCTAATCAATGCAGATCAAGAAGAAATCAATGGAGTAACTAGTTTGAACAAGGGAATCTTGTGTGTTTTAATTGCAACAAATATGGTCACATTGCAAGATTTTGTAGAAACCATAATATGGATAAAAGAGGTATGGTATACAAAGGAAGAAATATGTAGAAAGATGGTAAAGGAAAAGGGAAAGTATCTATGGATGAAATAAGAGATCAGATGAAGAAGACATGGGTGAAGAAGAATTCCTCAGATGAGCCTACACCAGAACCTACTTCTGGTAATTCCTCCAGGAATTAGTTTTAGGACTTTGGCCTAGGGGGAGCTGTTAAGAAAATATTTCAAACCCCCTGCCGATAAATGACACCAGGATATGAATAAGTGCAGTGGTTGCATTGATGATCTACAAATGTTGTTGGAAAGGATATTATGATGAATTGAAGGTCCATAGAAGTCTTTGTTTGATAACTAAGAAAATAGGGTATCCGGATAGGTTAGGGAAAGGCATTTATTGCAACAAAAGTCAAAAGTGTGAAATATAAAAAGCATCTTGAAACCCTCATTTGTCACTTTGTGTCGAAGAAAAAGAAGGAGAGCGCTCTGCACCATAATTTTGAATGCGTGAAGAGAATTTAGTGGTGAAACCCTAATTCACCAAGTAATTCGATTGTATTGAGAAATTTGGTCTACGGTTGAAGAATTTCTTTGGTATTTCTAAGTCATGTGTATGGAAGGTAAAATGGAACAATTCAAGGGAATGGTAAAACTAGATGAATACAACAGTGAAAACATTAGAGTCGAAATAAACTTGTTTTCGCACGATGAATTGAAATGGTTGAAAGAAGCGAAACACAAAAGCTTGGATATTTGGAGTGAATTTCCTTATTTCAAAAATACAAAAATTGTTGAGTTTGTTCTGAATAGATTGAATGAAGACATTTTGACTCTGGATAAACCCTATCACATCTTGAAAGAAGTGATTACAGCGGTAACCAGATTATGCAAAGTTGGGGATGTGCTGAGGAAGAAGTCAATTTAGAATAAAGAAGTCGAAACCCTAACCAGAGTAACTGGAGATCAAAGGGCACTGATAATATCTACAATCAAAGATCCAGTGACAAGGTACATTGTGCATGGAATATCTTATAATTTTTTTTCAAAAACAAAGAAGGTGCTACTTCGGCAAGTGTTGTTTATATTTCAAACAAAATGATAATGGAAGATCAAGATTTTGATATTTGTGGATTGCTGAAAGATCAATTGATGGAGAACGTTCTATTGATGAAGGAAACAAGCTACCCTTTCAAGTTTTGTACTTTGGTTATATGCCTTGTGATGTACTTTCTGAACTGCTTACCCCTGAATGACAATGCAATGTGGGAAGAGAGTGAATCAGTTTGTAAGCAGATTTATAAATACTCTAAAAATTTAGCAAACTGTGATCAAGTGTGTGAAAGTTTCTTTAAGGGTTTGCTAAGGAAGTTTGGATCAATTGGTGTTTTAATTTCGATAAGAGAACTTGAAGTTGTATCCTCCTCTGGTGAAATGGAAAGAAAGAAGAGAAGAGAAGAGAAAAAGAAAAATATAGTACTCCACCAACATGCAAGGCTCCAAAAGTCAAAGGGAAAGGGAAAGAACAAGTGATTGTGGACATACCAGATGAGGAATCTGATAAGGAAACTGAGGACACTCTAGGAAAAGAACTAGAAGCAAATGAACCAGAACAAGTAAAGGCAATGATAGAAGGAAGTGAAGGAGAAAGTGATCTAACCAAGGAAGCGTTATTGCAAATTATCCATGAGGAAGATGGAATGCAAAAAATTGTGAGCATGTGGACTATTAGGCCATCATATGTATAGGACATGATCTTAAACGTTCTAAGTAGTCATTTTGTGCACAATCATATTAAACTAGAGAGTTTGCAGAATAATTTGCCATAAGAGATGATTGAATGTATCAAGGAAATCATGGACTCTGAGTTTCAGAATAAGGAAGAAGAAGAAGTGATTCTACATTTAAAGAAGCAGTATAGATTGTCACTTACCAAGCTGAAAAAACACATGAATGAACTAAGGCAATGCATAAGCAAAAAAAATATAATTTTTAACTATTGTCTTCGATGGCCCCATGCAATCAACAAGTACAAGGAGAAGTTGGAACAAATTGAAACAAAGCTAAATAATATTGGTCAAAATTTTAACATGTCTCAGGATAAACATGGTACAATCAAGAAAAGGATTTAGGAATTGCAGACAGAGCATACAAATGTTCAGAACACCAGGAATAGAATTGTGGACACTTTTTGGAAAGTGAAGGACATAACAGAATGTAGGCTAGAAAAATTGATTGAGATACCGAGGAAGGGAGAAGTGATGCCTTCACCATTCCAAAATCCCTCATCAAGATTATCAATTAGACATTTGAAAACAACAACATGATTATAATCACCAAGATAGCAGTGGAAGCATGCAAGAAATTCCTTCTAGAGATGAAGAAAAAAGCACAAATTAATGTTCAATTAGTAGGTGCAATTCTTCAAGTTTTTGAATCAAATTTTGCACAAGTAAGTTTTTGGTTATATCTTCACAAGGAGAGATTGTTGGCATAAGGGGAGAAATAAAATATTTTATTATCTTTTTCATTGATGTCAAAGGGGGAGAGAGAGCAGTGAAAAATGTCTTATCAATCTTAGGGGGAGTTTTGTTGAGTTTTGGATTTTTGAAGTTTCGAAGGCTCCGACACTTAGTAAATTTTCACTAAGTGTTGCCATTAATGCCAAAGGGGGATATTGTTGGCATATGGCTTCTAGTGTTGTCATTGATGGAAACCTAAGTCATTGATCCGGTCCACAATACAGTATCTAACTATACCAAAAAATAGAATGAGGAACAAGGTATCCAGCAGGAGTTGAATCCGTCAATTGGTTTGCACTATCAGTTTATTAGTCTTGGTTGAAGATCTCAGGGAAGGTAGTTGGGTATCTGAAATATGTTATTCTCGAGTTTTGTGCTTACACATCAAGTGGTGTATGGGTTAGGAGATCCAATTGTTTGATTTTTTGTTCATCAGTATATGAAGGCCGACTAAGTGAATATTGGGTGTTGCAAATGTTTCAGGAGGAATTGTTTAAAGTATTCTTGTGTTGAATATTATGTTTTGGGTCATGATTGTAACGCCCTGACGTGTGAACCCCAAAGGACAACAAAATACCACAATAATTTTATTTTTTTTATAGGTGAAACATTACATAAGGTGAATATGTACAAACATTAAAATATGTTCAAAATATATGTTGCGTGACAAGACCTAACTAGTCCCATTGGGTTACATGGTTGCATTACATGTAACGTCCCCAACCAAGACACTGTTAAAGATAATTCCCAGAAGTTAACAATAGAAGCATGCATTCACAAGATAACATAATCATACATCCATCCATGATCAATAGTGATGAAAAGATACATCCATCATTCTACATCCTCTAGGGTACACGGGTTGGCATTACGAAACCTAAACTTTCTCCAAAAATGAAAGCGAATAAAAACCAAGATTACATAGTGATGACATACAACCCTTATGAACAAAAGAGAGGAAAATATATTCATTATGTATGACATTTCAAGTCATAGATCAATATTACAAAGGTGGAGCATATTTCTACAAATACAACACATCATGAATACAATAGTACATTACATAATGCTTCCCTTATATCAATGAGAAGAGTATATCAAATACAAGTATGATACATCAATGAAGAATAGGGTACACAATGAGGTCCAATCTTCAACCAAGTGGAGCTCTGGGAAGTCTGCATCTGCTTCTGCATCACGAACACAACCTGGGAACCCAATGGGTGCATAGCACGTGCCACCCGACCATGTGGACCCGAAGGTCCACCCCCTGTGCTAGGAGATGACAAGAAAGGATCCACATCCAAACAAGGTCAAGCAAAAAGGGCTAACTCAACACTAACATAAATCAACATCAAACAAGTACAATGCTTGTTTAGGAAACCTTCCAAATAGTTATGAAACAAGACTCACAACAACAAGGGTGTACTAAGCATAAAAGCCACAAAATGTCTACACATGCGAGGCATGAACCATCTCGCTCATAATCATAACCAAAGGAAAGGAAAATCATGGAACATGGTACACCCACGAACTCAAAATAGAAACATGATCAATGGAACACAAAGGTCTAATCATGGGAAGATTCCACACAAAATAGGTTTCCCATCACCTTTGGAAGCCTAACAAGCTACCACCCATAACTTATCAAATGGGAGTGGCTTAAGCATTTACAGGTTCCCAACTTATCCAAAACATGTCTATACATAAAGATTACCTCAAAAGCGAAATAAAGCAAGAGGAAAGTATGATCAACATGGAACCACTAGTATGCATAAGAAATCAATTCCAACGAGCACTCAAAGTATAACCAAAATAAATATCCAAACATGTTCAAAAGAACTATACATACCCATTCATTTGAACGTGAACATAATCCAAACTTATTAAAGATAATGTAATAAATAATTAAATAATCCACAATGATTAAAAGCATTTCCTTTATAATATATTTAAATAGATAAGCACTTGGGAAAACCTATAGTATTCAAAACATCAGTTTTCTTTTGATTTAAAATTCATAGCCTGTACTTTTGTTTACTTCAAATTGATTAAAACTTAACATATATATATATATATTTGTTTTTTTTAAATAATAAATTTAATTCGAATGTAACCTGATTTTTACTGCAAATTAAATTTAATTAAAAGTATGGCATTTACCTTTGTTGACTTCAAACCAAATAAATTTTAATTTAAAATCTAAAAGTAAAGGTGTTTGAAAATAAATTTAATTTTAAATAAGCTTGTAATTAGATCTAATTTTAATTTTAAATGCACTTGAAATTAAATCTAATTTTAAATGCGCTTGAAACGAGTCTAGTTTTAAATATACTAAAATAAATAAATTACTATTACAGTAACTTACTAGATAATGAAATTACCCATATTTAATAAAACAAGTTTTAAATAATTCTAATTTTAAATATACTACAAAGATAAATTACCATTACAGTAACTTACAGGGTAATGAAATTACCCATATCTAATAAAACAATTTTTATATAGATCTAATTTTAAATAAATCAAATTTTAAATATACTAAAAAGATAAATGACTATTTACAGTAACTTACAAGATAATGAAATTACCCATATCTTATAAAACAAGTTTTAAATAAATCTAATTTTAAATATATATTTACAAAGATAAATTACTGATTACATGATGATGCAGTAACTCTTTAAAAAGAACTAACTCTTTAAAACTACTAAATTAAGTTAGATTTTATTATTTGATGTTAATTGACCAAAATCCCCAACACCCTTAACATATATAACTATGAATTACCCTACAAATATACTAATCTCCTTGAGTATATAATTGTTGTTAGTCTAACTCAAAATTTAATTACTTGTCAACATAAAATTTACCCCATAATTAGATTACTTATCTTTTGTAAAATATAATTAATAATTTACTTTTCAATTTAAATTTAATTTCTTTATTTGGTTAACTATTTTTATTTAAAAGTAGCTATATAATTAGTAAATATCATTTGAAAATATATTTATTTATTTAAATACTCACATAGGTTCTAAATATTATAAATAAAAGAGCTATCTTCACAAAAATATTTAAACCTACAACTATTCAATTAAAAGGAGAAAATCAATCTTAAAGGTATAGTATCATCTAACCTCATTTCCTTTATTAAAATTAACATGTACTATTTTAAATTAAAGCTTCATTTCTCACATATCTAAATGGAATGTACGCATGAACTAAGTATGCCATACCAATCATGCGTAATTTTAAGGAGAGGTAAAAGAAGTGGAGGGTAAATATCATGCCTAATTTTAAGGAGAGGTGAAAGAAGTGGAGGGTAAATATCATCTAACGATTCTTATGCAAAATCTTTATGCTAAAAACCTATTTAGGGTTGAATGAAAACAAGAGTAACAATTGCATAAAATACAAATTTGGTGACAGATAATGAATGTTGAAAGTAGAAAGAAGGTATAAATGATTTCAAAGGAGAATTTGTGCATAAGTTTTATTTTTATTTCCTGGGTGGGATTTAGTTCATGCACCAAATAATAAGTGCTACAGAAAGGTAGGGCATGCATTTTTACTTCATTAAATTAACTAATCAAATTGGGTGCTAAGATTACCGTGATTGAAGAAGAAAAACATCATACACTAAATATATTTACAAATTCAATACTTTGAAATATTTAAATTTTTCCAAAAATCTCTATATACATGTGATACAACATTACAGTCTTCCAAAAGAAATTACTGTATTTATACCTCTGCATCAGCTATGCATGGGCTTTGACTTGAGATGCCTATTGCTGTGTGTTATTATTATTATTATTAAAACAATAGTAAATATGTATTTAGTCTTTAATGTTGGTTCTTTACCCATATCTCACGAAACATAAAAATAAATGAACTTACCTTCACCCTTCCCGTGTTTTCTCCAGCTCCTCCATAATTCCTCCTTTCTCAAAAACCACCGCTTCCCCCTTCCTGTAGTGATTTTTGTGCTTTTTTTTTCTTACTGAGTTCTTTCCCCCCTGCCTCTAAAAAATGCCAGCCGTAGGAAAACAAGGCTTTTACCTTCTTCAAACAAATGTACCTCTTCAAACACATGTAAATAGAAAATTTCCAAGCTACTCTCGCTCCTTCCACGTTGAAAGAATCATGCAGAAAGTGAAGAGGGTTTACAAGGCACGAGGAGGAAAACGATTATTTGGATACCATCTTATTATATTATATTAAATTATATTATATTAAGCACAACCCTTCCACCATTTAATATTTTACACGGTAAACATATTATCCCATTATAAATTTAACGGAGAACTCTTTTAGTATAAAAATTTACCAAATACAATTATTAACAATTTTTTAATTTTTTTGAATAAATACAAGTAATAACAAATAAATAAATAGTATTATTTAATTAAATGGACAATATTATTTAATAAAATAAAAAATATTATTTAATTAAATAAACAATATTATTTAATTAAATAAACAATATTATTTAACTAAATAAACATTATTATTTAATTAAATAAACATTATTATTTAATTGCCAATTGAAAATTCATAAAGCTCCAATTAAGATATTATTCTTTTAATTTTAAAAACATAATTTTAAATTTTCAAACTAATTTAGCATTTAATTAAATCTTCACAACACACATTAATAATTACGTTTAATGTTTAATTTCAATCATAATACTAACCATAATTGTATTAATTTAACTAATTAACAGTAACGATACCATCTAAATCAAACAATTAACACATTAAAATTTCCACCCAAAAAGAAACGACGTAAAACAAGATGATACCAAACAGAGTGGGAACTGACAGATGACATCATCAAACAACGATGGGACAACGGACATGGACGGGGATACTTTCTTGCCAAATCCTTAAACCACATCATATCCATTGGGTATGTTGGGCACGCTCTGACCCGACAGTGCGGGTGGAGTCGGTGCCTAGTACCTGCAAACCTGCATAAAACCAAGTGTCGAAACAACATATATATATTCAATGTACTACACACCGTGAGAGAGAATTGCAGTGTGGCAAGGCGCTCACAGATGAGCGATGCAACACTGTCCCCCTCACCCAAACCTCAAACAATAGCACATCATCATAAATATCATGCAGCGAGTATTAAACAATTTGCATAACCACACAATATAGCATAATCAGTTAAAGACAAACACCATGAATCATTATATCATTAACATCATAAAATAGTATCATGTGCATCCAAGCAAAACATATAAGTCAAATAGATGAAACAATCACCAACGTAATCACGAGTATGCATCAAACATAAGCAATATTCAAACAACAACAACCACATGCACATAAAGGTATCATAGGAGTACAATAACACGAGAGGCATTACATCCTCCCCCCCTAGAACTTGGCTTACTCCTAGAAGCCAAAATACAAAAAGGGAAAGGTTTCTCAAATGCAGGACACATCCTCCCAACGTGAGTGTTGATCCATCATAAAATAACCATCAACCGAAAATGTCATAATCGTCAGAGTCATATAAGTTGTCATCCAAACCAATACAAAATGGTAAAATGAGAACCAATAAGGTCTCAAGGTACATAATATATTATAACGAGTATTAGTGCAATAGAAGCAACATAAGAAGCACTACATCAATCTCCTATATGGTAGAATTCTCACGGGCTCCCGAGTCAGCTGCATGTCTGCTACCTATAGTCTCCACATCTATGCTCTGATGCTCTACTTGGCGGTCATCAACTACTTCAATTGCTCTATGGATCCTACCCGCATCATCCCCTATTGGCTCTGTGACTGTTGGTCTCTAACTGAATTCAGGTGTGCTCCTCTGAGGACATTGCCTAGCTACGTGACCCTGTTGTCCACAAGAGAAACATCTTGCATTTCTACCATTTCTTCTACCTTGAGGAGGTGCACCATCATGTCGAAGTCAACCCCTACTAGTTATAGTTTGAGTGTTCTGAGTTGACTGGTCAAGCTGATAAAGTTGGGCTCGCAACCAACTCTGGATTCTCCTAGACAAAATATGCCCACCAATTCGGACACCAATCATCCAAGTCTCATCCTCCAAACCACCACTATGACTATGGAAGGTAGGAGAATGTTCCCTTAAGAGATCCATTATAAGTCTTACTATAGCTGAAACACCTCTTCTCCTAGGGAACCTTTCTCTTTCCCTTACCATTTGTCAATTTCTCTCCTGTCTTGGGCCAAGCCAGTTAAGAATTTCCTCAAGCAAGGGGTGTAATTGAGGGCTCAGATGTTCCTCATGACCACCCTCATAGACATTCAGAAAAGGAGTGCTCTGATGACCACCCCTATCAAGATTACGACCTCTAGGCATCGTCCTACAACACCACCGAAGAACAAGTCCCAAATATTAGATGAGAACAATAGAAGGGAAGTAAACAAAATCTTAAGAATCTAAGTACTATATCCATGCATTATTCACATACACACAAAATAAAATCACTGGGAATCACATAACGAGGCTACACAAGGGTCCATCTGGACACCGGAAAGAAGCATACTAATCCTCAATACATAATCCATGAGCCAAGAGCCAAAATCCATCTCACATAAACCATACCTCACACTCAGTGGCTTGATGGAGTTAGGCCACACACACATAGTGAGACCATCCAAGCAAGGCCACAATGATCTATCTCTTGTTGTATAAGGTGGTTAGCCTCCAAGAGATAGTCATCACACATAGGTGGGTAGTGGGTCCTAGCTATAAAATAGCCCCACATACCCCCATCCTCAAGGTTCCTTGCATCTACTTCCTCGTATACACTCACCAAGTCTGCCTCATACGTCCTTGGAGAGGAATCACAATACGACACATGGCCGACCTTGAAAACAACAAGGATAAACTAGTTTAGCCACCAAAGTCATAAAACAAACATCAAATAAGATTCAATTTCAACAGTAAAGCAAGAAATGCGTGCAATGCCAACACTAAATCAAATGTAACCACAAGGGATATGAGAGAATAAGTCACAAAGTGTGGCTAAACCATTACAATCAAACATAAACAAAATGTCAGGGTTCAAGGTCAATTGAAAATCATCAACAATCATATAGGAAGTCCTCAATCTTCAAAATTGCACAATACAACACTATGTGACTAGATACTAGCCACCAAACGAGGAAGGAGGGAACATTGTCCGACTATAACAATAGCCCTCATGTGGTGCGGAGTGAGCACGCCATCCACATGACCCAGAGTGTGCTCCTCGGCTACACCCTACCTCACGTTGTCACACGACATGGTCATACGCCAGCTGAAGAAGGCACGCACTAACGTATGCCACACGATAGTGTGTCTATGGCTTTGCAGAAGTAG
>VDFB02116012.1:47479-90003 GCA_007258455.2 Sequoia sempervirens
AAATAAACAAGGACCACCTAAATAACCTAGATGCTAAAGAAAGAAAGTCATAAAAAAACTAAGGTAAAAAAAAGGGTCCATAACTTAATAAATAAGAAGGAAAATTTAAGAAAATAAGGAAACATCATTTTTCCATAAGTAACAAAATTTAAGAAATAAATACTAAAAAACTTAAGAAATAAAAAACTAAAAAACATCATAATTGAAATATGAACATCATCCAAGAGATATCAAACGATTTGACCATAGTTCAAAAGTTTGGACTTGTAAAAAATTAGTAGATTCAAATTGTAACACCCCTCCTTTTTGTACTCTGATAATTAGGCAATGTTTTCCTATGTTATGCTTCGATCGTGTTAACATGTGAATTAATGATGCTTTATGCTTTGATTATGTTAATGATGTTAGCTTTGTCAGTTAGTGATATTGTATTGGTGAAGGGGACGGGGTTGTATCACTCGCTTGCGAGTGCCCTACGATTCTGAGATTTTCTCTTCACAGTGTGTCTGATCATATTATGTATATATGCACGTTCGACATGCTCTTTGTGCAGGTTGGCAGGTACATGACATCGACTCCACCTGGTTTCCAGGTCTGAGCGTGTCCATTGACCAACGGAAATTATTTGGGAGATAGTAGCTAGGGTTTCCGAACCAGGTCGTCACCCTAGTCGTAGCATGTTGTTGGTTTGTCGTCGGGGTCAGTTGTTTTATCTTGGTCAATTCTCCTTAGGTGTTTATTTAATTTCAAGTTTAAGTTTATGAAATGACTTGCGTAGTTTGATTAATGATTAAATGTGTTTAGTTGCAAGCTAAAAGTGATTAAATAGTTTTTGGAAATTTTAAATGATGAATGTTTTGTCTTGTTGAGATGTTGGAAAGATTAGCGATTAATTAATTAATTTAATTGAATTAATAAAATAATCTAATTTCGAATTAGAGTTATTTTATTGATAATTGGAATTAATTGTGTGAACTGATTAAATTACCCCTATGAATTAAAGTGTTAAAAGTTTAAATGCTTTTGTTGAAATAAAATGCTAAAGTATTTTGAATTCAAATTGGAAATGGAAAATTGTTTAAAGTTATTAAAAATTCAAATGAGTTTCTTATGCAAGGACTTTAGGGAAGAAAAGATATTTTCTAAATTAGTTGACTATTTTGGAAAGATATTTGTAAAGGGTTGAATATGAAATTGAAATTGAATTTAGTGGGAATTGAAAAGTGAGTTTGCATTTTTATTTGAATGTAATTAGAATTAGAATTTGAATGAGAAATAGAATTTGAATTTGAATTTGGGTGTTTGGAGAAAAAGGATATATTTTATTTTAGGGCTTTTCTTTGAAGGCTCTCCATGGATTCTTGTTTTTGGATTTTTTGGGGAAAATGGAGAAGAGCTTGGAGGAGGCTAGAATGGTGGAATTGAAGGAGGGCTTGGGATTCTCCATTGTTGAAGCTTCCAAAGTTGGAGGAAACACAAGGTTCCATCACTCTTTCTTATGCTTCTTGCTTTCTTTTGAATGAGGTTATATGTTTGAAAATGCAATTTTAGATTCAAGGAAAACTCATGAAAAAGCTTTTAAACTTGGTAATGGTAGATAGTTTGGATTTGAAAACCAAACATGAAATTTTAACCAAATTATTGAAGGAAAACTCAATATTAGAAATAGGTTTTGAAAACCCATGTTGTTGATTTGAATAAAATTCTATTTTGCCATTTGGGTTTGGTTTATTGTTGCCATTTGGGCATGAAATCAAGGGGTGGGTATATATATTTGTGAATTCAATCCTATATTTTTAACCCATGAAATACCCACCAAGATATTTGCAATATATTTGTTGTAATAGAAAATTTTAAAAGGTGGGTTTAACCCAGAAAATAAAAATCCCTGGTAAATTCCTTTTGTTTTTTATAAAACGCAGGAATTATATTAAATAAAATTTATTTTTGTTTGGGTGAGGTGGGCGGCCAAATCCCACCCCACCGCCGCCGCGCGGCTTAGCCCGCAGCCAGCAGAGGCGCGGGGCATGTGCCCAGCAGGCCCGAGGCATGTACCTGACCACCGCCGGCCATGAGGAAGCCGGTATGCCTGACCACTTCGCCGGCCAGACGGTATACCTAGTTCTTTAAAATAAAAAAAATAAACAGTTCTTTATTTCATTTAAATTTTAAATAATATTTTATATTATTATTTTTTATATAATAATATTCATAATATTTATTATTATATATTATAAAATATAATATATATAATATTCTATTATTTATTATATTTTGAATTAATGAAAACACAGGATAAGTTAAAATATATTTTATTCTTTTGTTAAATCATAAGGGTTATAAAAATGTTTAGTTGAAAATATAAGTTATTTGGTTTATTTTTTTTAATTAAAGGAATTTTAATGAGTTTAAATGTACGTTATGTTAACCATGGTGTTTGGAAGTATAGATTAATTGGAAAATTTATGTAAATGTTATGTGTTATAGTTTACTCAATGAGAGTTATATTTAAAGTATTTGAATGATTCAGTTGCGAATAAAATATTGTTTTTTGGTATATTTAGATAATGTTAAAATGTTAAACTAGAATCTTCTAGTTGTTCATGTAATTATTATAATCACGAAAATTGATATTTCAGAGGTGACTTTGAGCTATTACTTAAATGGTTATTAAAGTCAGGTCTTGTTCGTTTTGCTAGATGTTTAGTTATATAATACGATTGCGGAAATTTAGAGTAAGGGATCTATTCTTGAAATATTTCAAAGTTGTGAAATTAAATGGGATCAATTGATTGGATAGATGCAAGTCATGAACCATGTGTGTGAGTGGATTTAGGAAATCCGAATCTTAGTTATTTAATTGCTAGAAATACTTTTAATGGTTGTTCTTTCTTGTTCAATGTTGGGAGTATAGAGTCAGTGGTTGAAATCTTCCTGATAGGGGATTTGTATCCTGTTGTAGGTTGTCTTTATGAAAGTCACTTTTGGTGTGTCGTGGAAAATGTGCATAGTTATACCTCGTGGATCACCCGGTTTTCACGAACGGGGATTTGTGCCTCCTTGGGTGTAGGAGAGGGTAGTGTGTTTTGGTTTCCTCCAATGTTGGAGTGGGTTTTGTACGTGGTTTTCCTCCAGTGTTGGAGTAAGTTCCATGTTTTGTTTCCTCCTTGGTTTGGAGAGGTCGTGTTATCTTGTTTCTTCTTGTGGGTGTGTTGTCGTTAGGAGAGTGGCTCTTGGTGGGGGTCCGGCACACAAAGGGGCGCCAGGGTAACTCACCTAGAGTTTAACTAAGTGATAATTTAAATGAATTAATGGGGATCCTTCAAACTAAAAAGATAATGAATGCCTCTCTCGTGAAGCAAGTGAATGATAAGGCTCGAGATGAGATGGGACGCATAGTTTTGCATGAGGGTCTAGCGCCAGTAGAGGCAAGCCAGGGTAACCCATGATGGGGGTCCGGTAGCCTAGGAAGGTTGAGCTAGGGTAACTCATGGCAATTTATGTATGACACTCCTCCTATGGCAGCAGTCGGTATGGTATTGTACCGTTGGTTTATTTTGTACAGTGATGGTACTCAATTTTGTACTCTGGAAGCATTGTAACCATTGTGTTAGGTAATGTGGGTTTTGTTCTTGTTTCAGTTCAGTGTATGTGTGATCTTGTGTCTAGAGGTGCATGGTCTTGTCTAGGAAATCCTGGTTACTATCTCCTAGCACGGAGGGAGTGGGACCCTTGGGTTCCACGTGGTCGGGTGGCGTGCGTTTCTTTTCCGTTGGTTCTTCTTCATGTTCGTGAGTTCGTGATTTCCAGCTGGAGAGCTCGTGGGAATCAGTGGCTTCTCATGCCTTGTCCTTTAGTTCTTATTGTATTTTAATTACCCCTCATTTGTTTCGAGGTGGAATTTGTAATTGTAATTATGATTATTGGACTTACCTCATTCGGGGAATGAGTGATGTAACCTTATTGTTAAATGTTAAATTGGAATCTTGAGGTATTTATTTATCCTTGTTGTAATTTATCTTGAATGGAATGTATGTTGTTTCATTTCCTTAAGTGATTAACGTTTCGGTTTATGTTAATGTTATTTGATATTGGGTTTTAAGTAATCTTTGTCTCGTGGCCTTAGAGGTTGTTGGCATTATGAATTCACCTTACATGTTATTTATACTTAAACAAAAAAAAAAAAAAAAATTGGTACGTTTAAGTAGTGAATTGCAACTTCCTCTAGGGTTACAAGTATGGGCATTAATAAATTAAATTAGATTTGATAACTTGATCAAATTTCCTACATTATTTGTTTTTCTATTTTTGGTGTTTAAAAATTTTAAAATATATTGATGATATTATTTGACTTGTTATTATATTTTTATATAGTTCTATATAATTTAATATTTTATTTATAATAACTCTCATTTTAACCAATGAGAACTTAGTATTTTTTCTATTTGAATTTTTTCAATCTATTATCAATGTATAGATGCCAATTATATAACAAAATATATTTCTTAAATCAATTATCTTCAATCTAATTGGTACATATCGTTAGATAAAATAGATATAGTTATAAAAATTCTTCACAAGTTAATTTTAACCATAAAGTCAATATATTTACTACAAAATTCTTTTAAATAATGCATTATGTGATTTTTTTTAATACTAAATATAAATATATATTTATTTATACTCATATTTATTTATTATATTTTTCATTCTATTAAATTCAAATATATAAAATAATCTAATAACAAATTCAAATAAATAATATATTTTTAATATATTATATTATTAATTTAACAACATATTATAATATTATAATATATACACTATATAATACATAAGTAACATATATAATATCTAATGTATAATTTTAACATCATTGTAATATTATAATATATATATACAATATATATGTAACATTTATACCATCTAAAATATAATTTAATATATTAAATAATAATATTATAATTTTATATTTTATTTAATTTTGATTTTATTTTGTAATATAATATTTTGATTTTGCAGTATAATATGGATGGTCCCTTTGGGCAGGTGGGAGGCAATATGTTTTTAAACTAATATATTTAAAACTAGCTTATTTATTATATAAATTAATTAATTTATATAACATTATTTATAAAGATAAGATATACAAAGAACATGTTAAATTATTACCTTGAAAAAGATGTTTCTAAAACTTAGAAAATTGAGTGTGGAAGAACTTTCCTAAATTTACAAGTTTCTATTTTAATATACTTAAAATTAAAAAATCTTTAAAATTTTTGAAAAAGAAATATCTAAATTAATGTATTTATAGTTATATAATAAAGCTTGCGTAAACTTTAATTTGAACTATAACCGTAACCCTAATTCCATATCTAATTATAACCCTAACCTTAATCCTAATAATAACCTTAATTCTAATTCTATCTCTAATCGTAAAGTAAACCTTAATTTGAACTATAACCCTAACCTTAATCCTAATAATAATCCCTAATTCTGATATGCTAAATCATGCTATCTAAATTGTTTTAATTTTAATTTTAATTTTAATTTGTAAATCTTGGACTCGCCTTCTATGATTTTTTTTTTAATTGGTTTCAATATTTTAAATCATGTTATCTATTTCTTTTATGATTTGTTTTAAAAAATATTTCATAAGATTACAGGCCCCTTCAAGACTATGTGGGGTAAGCATGGTTCAAATTGGGTTATTCTTGAATCTATGCAAATATTTTAAGAGAGTTTTTAATTTGTTTCAATTTATAAATAATGTCAGTGTTTTGTTACTTTAATTTTAATTTTTAAATTTTCTTTGTAAATATTTGATAAGGTTATGCCAACCTTTAGTGTTGTTTGAATCATTATCCATAATCAAGAAACCATTATCCTCGATATTATGCATAAAATTATCAACACACAACCCATATAAATTATAGTTATAATTAGAAGGTTTTCTTATCATTTTGTCCAAGAGGTTGACCTTTTTTAAGAGAAATTGCCTAATTCTACCCTTTGATGAAAACCAATGGGGTGATTTCAATCAAAGGTAAAAAATTTATTTTTGTTTCTAATTATAAAAATTGACATGGACTTATAAGTTTTCCCCCTAATTTTAAATAATATTATAGGGATACCCCCTATCTTTCTTCAATCCATAATAGAAGCAATTGAATTAGATAAATTAAAAAAATTCATACTTCACAATTTTAGGAAGCATAGCTTTCTCACTCTAAATTATTATTTAACTAACCATAATTGTATTAATTTAACTAATTAATAGTAACGATACCATCTAAATCAAACGATTAACACATTAAAATTTCCACCAAAAACAAGAAATGACATAAAACAAGATGATACCAAACAGAGTGGGAACTGACGGATGACATCATCAAACAACGATGGGACAACAGACATGGAAGGGGATACTTTCTTGCCAAATCCTTAAACCACATCATATCCATTGGGTATGTTGGGCACGCTCTGACCCGACAGTGCGGGTGGAGTCGGTGCCTAGTACCTGTAAACCTGCATAAAACCAAGTGTCGAAACAACATATATATATTCAATGTACTACACACCATGAGAGACAATTGCAGTGTGGCAGGGCACTCACAGATGAGCGATGCAACACCATCCCCCTCACCCAAACCTCAAACAATAGCACATCATCATAAATATCATGAAGCGAGTATTAAACAATTTGCATAACCACACAGTATAGCATAATCGGTTAAAGACAAACACCATGAATCATTATATCATTAACATCATAAAACAGTATCATGTGCATCCAAGCAAAACATATAAGTCAAATAGATGAAACAATCACCAATGTAATCACGAGTATACATCAAACATAAGCAATATTCGAACAGTAACAACCACATGCACATAAAGGTATCATAGGAGTACAATAACATGAGAGGCATTACAATGATTATGCTATGGCTAACTTTGGTGGATGTGCATTAAATATTGTTTATGATTTGAGCAGATGTTGGAAGATATTTTCTATTTTATTGAAGTCGGCCTTTAGCGACTGAATTCTTGGTAGTATATATATATATCAGATCAGTTAATTCATTTTGGTAGGCATGAGTGTGAGTTCAATATGTATTGATGTGTGTGAAAATATCAGAAGAGCAGTTGAGATATTTTCATTAGTGAAGAAGAGGATTTTTGTGAGGTGAATTAAGGCAGAGCAGAGGGAAGTGTAAAATCAGACATGAGGTCCAAAATTTGATCTATGTGCCTAACTAGAACTGTAATCAGACATTTATAGATGCTATCTACTCAATTCAACTCTTTGTTGTATTCCAAATCTTTTGTAAGGCAGTAAGCCTTCCTGATTTTGAGCAGCAAGCTCTAGGTAGTGTGCTTGAATGCAAGTGCATTCTCATTTTGTAAAACATTTATATTTTGAGTACTCAAAATTGTGGATTGACCTCCACCGTGGTTTTTCCCTTAACCGTGTTTCCACGTAAAAATCCTTGTGTTATGGTGTTGTGGCTTATTGTTCTATTTTCATGCATCTTTTATTTGATTGAATGTTTTAAGATACTAAAGGAACATATTAATAAAGTTAAATTTTCACAACACTGATTCACCCCCCTCTCAGTGTTGCTTGAGTCCAACAGTGCAGCTGCCTCATGGGCGCCACTATGAGGGAAAAGAGCTATGCTGGTAGCCATGAAGTGACTAAAGAATTCAAGGAAATGCACAATAAAATGGTATAAGCCATTCTTCCACATTATAAGATTTTGCAGCAATAGAATATGCAATTTGCAGCAACCAAATAAATAAGAGGATTAAGGAAATTTACAATAATGATATCCATAGGAGTAAGCCAACACTAGGAAATGAGGCACCATGAGTGCACAAATATGACTATACTATTTAATCTTCCTAGGTAAACATGTATGCAAAATTTGGAGATAAAGAAAAGGTGCATGCATGCTAGATCACAAACCTCAAGATATCATCTCATGGAGTGCAATGTTCATGGAGATGCACAAATTGGATTTATTGAATAGGCTTAGATCTTTCGAGCAAATGAAAAACTATTTGGAGAAGTAATTCGACTTGCTAGGAGAGCTTAAGATCTTTAAATATATGATGCATTCAAAAGCACATTCATACAGTCGAGAAATCATTTCCAACAAATAGAGATAAAGAATTTGAATTGTATTAATCAGAGAAATGATAGAAAGAACAAAAAACAAATCCAACCTGGATTCCAATGCTAGCTAAGATGAAAATATGATGTTGACTCCGAATCCTTCAATTTGCAACCCGAACTCTCCAATTCCCAATTAAATTTTCTAGAATCAATCAATAGAATGCAATTATTTTTTAGAAATTTTCTTGTAGACAAAATATTACTTTACTTCCCCAAAAAAAAAACCAATTATCTTGAAAATCTCTTAAAAAGATAATTCTTTACCAAAGGAAGTTGTTTGATTTTGGAAAAAAAAAATCAAATAAAAATCTCTACAATCCCACAAAAACAAGTTTCTTTTCGACAACCAGTTCGAAGTTAAATGCATGTGCTCCAAGAAAAATCTTTCGATCTTTTATAACATTTTTACTGTTTATTAATTGCAACATTCCATTATAATATTTTATTTTATTTAATATCACATTACACTTTTAAATTTATTATAACCCATAACCATTAATAAATATATTTATATCTATTTATTAAATAATTTTATTTAATAATTTATTTAATTCATCAATTAATCAAAAACAACATTTATTAAATAAATTTAAATTCAACAACCAAATATCAATAACAATTACCTAAACATAAACAAGGTCAAAAAATAAGACTAACTGACCACAAGCATCAGACAACGTTGACGAGGTAACGGGCTAGATACTCATCCTCTTCGAGGATGATGGCTAGGGTAGGGGACCATATGTTATCTTTGAACAACTGTTCCATTGGGTTTAAGGCATGCTCAGACTCAGAAATTTAGGTGGATTTGATGCCCGGTACCTGCAACTTGCAACACAAAAAATGGTCGAACATATACAGTCATAAAATCAGACACATTGTGAAAGGAAATTGAAGCATAGCAGGGTACTCATGAATGAGTAATGCGACATTGTCCCTTTCACCAAAACACATAAAAATAGTATCCACATCAACATATAACAATCAATTGCTTAACAACTAAGATAAGAACAATCATTAGATAATCGCATAACAACCATGATCAAATAATCACATAATGCTCCTAATAAGATTAGTCCCCACAATCAAATAAGTCCATATAATTCTCATAACATGTGGATAAACTCAAGTAATAGAAGTATCACCAAAGTATCATCAACTATCATTGTAGTAGTGAGTCCAACATCAAACAAAGTGTCATAATGTCTGATCCTAAGTAGATCAACTACCAGTCTAACAGAGAATAGTATGAGGGGCACTACAAAAACTATGTTTTACCATAATACATATCTCTTTGTGTGTACATAGATTTTTTTTCTATTGAAACACTGACATCAATGAATAATTTCTTGTAATTTTTTGATATTTTTCTAACATAATTTGTTATTTTTCCTATTGTCTCAAAAAAGGGTAATTATTTTTTAATGGATCTATGTTGATTACAAAATTAAAAATATTTAATATTAAAAAAAAATCACATTATTTTTTTTAGAAATATTACTCTAAGAGCTATGTATCTATAATATTTTTGTCTTTGTATGATTTTTTTTCCCCCTAAAAACATGAGACAAACCCTATTTTTTTAGCACATGTATAAGAGAGGAGGAGACTTTTTTGGAGGTCCCATAAAGGGGGTTTGATTTAGGGGCATATTTAATCCCCTAGGCTTGAATAAAACACAAATTTTTAAATCATAGTCTAATTTAATAAAAAAAATAGGATGGCCCACTAGTGGGACACACTATTATGTTTTTGTTCTTATATATTCAACACTCATGTAATTGAATAGTCTCGTTTTGAACAACAATTTTATCACCATTTAAGACATTCTATTGATATATCATATAGTCCCCTATATTGTGTTATATGCCATCCATATTCTAATAAAGAGGACAAGGATTTAGAGGTCTATAAAGCTAATTTTTTTATTGATAATTTAATAAATATATGAGTGGTATGTAAGAATAATTGAACAAGTGACAAGACATGTAAAATAAATACCATGATCAAAAGAAGTCTTAAGAAGTTATTTTTGTGAGATGATGAATATTTTATTTTACACAAGGCAGTGAAAACATCCCTAGTATAGTGAAAGCTTCATGACCATGATAAAAAAATCATGATTGAGGTTGAAACACTTTCACCCCTAGATTTTTTACAATGATGGTGTTTACAATTTTGCATCTTGTCACAAGTAACACAAATATCAATATGAAGAAAATTAGTTTGAAGGGACTTAGTTTTTTTCCTTCCAAACATGCAAAAATCCTTTTGGTGCCATTAGAGCTTTTAGGAGACTAAATATGACTATTTCACATCTTGTGGAAGGGTTATATCTATTGGTAATGCTTATTTTATGTCTATATTATGGTTCTTTAGATTCTGGAATAGGGTATTAGGGGTTACAAACTTCATTCTAGTGTTTGTATCTCAATTATAATTTTTAAGAGCTTTTTTTGACATTATACCACCCAACTACACTATATAAATGACTAGATATAAATGATTGAGAAGCTAGTAGCTAGCTCTTGTTAGAGTTTCCCCTCTTTCCATAATTTCTATAATGTATATTGTGTGTACCTATATTGTCTTACATTTTTATTATTCTCAATATTTACACATTTTTCCATGTTTCCCTAATATTGTAAATCTGTTAGGATTAGTTGTGTAGTAGCTAATCACATGTTCTTATCAATTTTTTGTGTTTAAGTAGGGATAATTAAAAAAATCCATTGTCAGCAAGTTATTGAGGAATATTTACTTTATTTTATTGATCAAGAAAAGATGAGGACATATATATTCATATATAATATCAGATTAGATGAAATTTGAAGTTTTAAAATGGATAAATAGATATAAAAATATGACAAATATTAAATTAAAAAATGAAATAAAATCCACTTAGAGGGGAAGACCTAAAAAATACATCCAATCAAGAATATTAAAAATAATTTTATTCCTAAGAAATAAGTACCCTAATTATATATGTAATGCTTTGTGTTGGGTAACCCAAAAACACCCCCAAAGTTATAATAAGCCTAACTACCTAAAATTAATAAATGACTTGGTCAATAATGACCTAGGGTACTAATTGAATTATTTATAACCCAATATTATGCAAATGGTTACTACCATAAGATATCATCCCATTTTAAAATATTTTCCCATAAGGCTTACAAAAAATGTAGGCAGTCCTAAATATTGTCATTGTGTGGAAAATAAATTACTTTAATGAAATAATTGACAATTTCCCTATTGAATTTTTAGTTTATAATATCTACTCTCCACTTTCTAACTCAAGACCAATTTTCATTCTTCATTCAAATATAGAAACATCATTTTCATTGAGATATTTTAGTTAGTAATATTTTTAAACAATAAATATGGAATAATGAATGAGCCCTTAAAGAAAGATGTAGCTCCACCAAGATTGTAGATTAGCTATTACTAATCTTATGATGCACACTATAGAATTTTTGAAGATCACTATACACACCTAAATATTTCCCTAGTATACCCTTACCCTAATCTACCACCTAGTAAAATCAGTTAGCCATGTAATATCCCTATCCAATTAAATAAATACTATCATTTAATTAGTCCCTTTTCCATTTCACATACATAAATAATTTTACTATTATTTACGCATATTTTCCACCTCACATGGAAAAAATAGTTAAATAATAATATTATTTAATTATATCTATATTCCCTTCACCAACTTCCAAGAATAAAGGACACCTAAGTAAACTTGTCCCTTACATCCCTCATGGTTGTAATACTAACTAAATTTGGTAAATGCATCCTATCCATTCACATTCCAACTACCTCCATCATAAGCCTCCATTCTCTTCTCAATCCTAGGAAAATTCTCTCATTCATCTTCCACCATTGATCTCTTCATCACATCCCCATTGTCTATTGTCTCAACCAAAAATTTATAAATTGAGGCACATTGTAATACATTTGACCCACATTGTCATCTTTGCTAACTTTATGCTATCAAAATATGTATCTTTTGTGCAAGATCATCCACATACGAATCACTTGGAGTAAATCAAATTCAATAAAGGAGTTTATGGTAGTATTTATTTTGAGTGCTTACATTGTTATCTTGTTTTGAACTTCATTTTGAGCTCTATTTGAGGTTCTATTTTAATTTGAATAGAAACTTCCATCCTTGTTTGTTTTGTAGTGTCAAAAATTGTCACCCTTGACAATTTCACACTAGATTTAGCTCCCCCTTATGTGATTGGACCTAAGTATGTATTTAATTTTCCTATTTCATAAATATCTTTTAGAAAATTAAAAGATGGGATTGAAAATAAATATTTAATATTTAATATCGATGTTTAAGGCTTTGAAAAGGATGGATCTAGACTAGGGTTACCAACACCCTTGTCCAACCTATTTTGGCTAAATTTTAAATATGTCGGTGTCAAAATTTTAAAATTTTAAAATTCAAAATCATTTATTAGCTACCGATATTCGCTTTTCGATAAATTAAAGAATTGCATATAAATACAAGTCATTTTCACCATTTTAATTCTAGCAAATTTGAAGAGAAAATTCTAAAGAAATTAATTGATAAATTAAGTAGTCAAGAGTAGAATTAGTAGAATTACAACAATATTTATTTCAATCGAACATCATGTTAACCATACATCATATTTTCATGTGATTTTATTCATGTTTTATGTTCATTTGTTTTGTGAGTACTAAAACTTGTAGGACTTCAAATCAAACATTAGTTTCTCCTTGAAGGTGATGAGTATATTGACTTCAGTCCATCAAGGAATGTAGATATGAGTGGTGAATTGCAACAATGATCAATTTATCACTTATTTATCATTTAGCCTCTTCCCGACTAAGGGTAACCTATCTTTTACATTATGATAGCCATTGTGGAGGTAGATATACTAAAATGGGGTTTGAATTAGGCAAGCCCCTATACAAATTAATCCTTCCCCCTCTTTCATATGTGCAAGCTACAAATCTTAAGTAAATTGGAGGAAGATTAAAAAAATAATTATTCATTCAAACATTCAAGTCCTACGAGTCATCAAAACAAGGAAAGTGGATTTTATCATTGACATATGAAGTTTCAACAGTGAGTCTAGAAGAGAAAAGCACACAGACTAGGAGCAACAAGAGAGTGAAATAAAATCTTGAGTAGTTGTTACCTAGTCTAGGGCACCTAGCGCCCCTGTCCATCTATTTTAGGCCCAAGTTTATATGGCGGGTTCTTCTATGTCTACCCTCTGTTGTTCTGAATTTTATTTCTATGTCTCAATGATGTGCTGCATCTAAATAGTTTGAACAATCAAATACCTGGTGTGCTTGTTGTACGATAAGTGCTCAACATCATAATCCCAATTAGGGCAATCTCTATATGGCCTCCATGTGAAACCATCCATAAGGTCGATCACATGCCTCTAGTATTTGACATCTCCCACCCTAATTTGTGTCACTCTGTCTCCATGGATATAAACATAAGGAAGTCCTAGACCTAGGTTTCTGGTGGAACCTCTAAATTTTGAAGATTTTGCACTAGTTCCTTGACTTGTTATTATCCATTGCATCTATGCCCTAGGGTAAGGTTTAGGGTTTTGGTTCAAAATCCATCATTTCAAATTTCATGGTATTTTTCCTTGGGAATTATATCCCTTCATTGACTTGATATACTCGATTGTAGGTCATTTGAGTCATGACTTAAGCCATCAGAAGCATATTGTTACCAACCCCTTGGTCTAGGTTTTTCAATCGTCACATGTTATACCATTGCCTTAATATTTCCTAAGTTGGTTGAAATAATTCCCATCTAAATGACTAAAGTATTAAGTCCTTAATCCCATGGGTCTTGGTCCCATCAACTTAGTCAGTCCCCTTCTTTAAGA
Organism: Sequoia sempervirens; assembly: GCA_007258455.2. Lineage (NCBI taxonomy): Eukaryota > Viridiplantae > Streptophyta > Pinopsida > Cupressales > Cupressaceae > Sequoia > Sequoia sempervirens. The sequence goes on from VDFB02116012.1 coordinate 61,559, forward strand.
CTAACTTTTTCCACATGTGTAGATTTGCTGACGGTTGGATTTGAAGATTTGATCCTAACCATTCCCCACTTTCCCACATAAATAAAATAATTTTTTTTGAAAAGTAGTAGGGTTAGCAAGTTGAGGACAAGTGGACAGCTGCAGACGTGGACTCGATCTCCACTTACATATCCGACATCTTAAAGTTTGAACCGATGGTCAAGATGCATTGTTGAGATTTAATCGTTCCCTGCTAGCACACAGGGGACCCACTGGAAATTTTTATCAAGTAGCAGGGCTAGCGGGTGATCGACACGTGGATTCTTCCATCACTTGGAAAGAAGGTGAAGCCCATCGAATGAACGAGTCAACACTCTAGGTGGAAAAATATTATTGGCATGGGATAGGAGGGAAAAATTGATATAAATTCAAACTTTGATGAATCTATCTGAGTCCTCCAACATGCCATCTCAAAAAGCAATTGATAGATGGCATTCAAAATTGAAGATGTGGCAATGGGATCTATTCTGCTTTACACAAGCGAGTAGTAATGATGAAAGGGACATGTAAAGCTACCCAAATCCGATCCTAAAGCACATATAAGATTGCTTTTTCACATAATTGAAGATTGCAAATAAGTTTTAAAGCATCTAGGAGATCGAAGTGAGCGTTCCAGAGTTCAAGGAGATCAGAATTAGGGTTTTCTTCAAGCGTAAAAGCCATAAGTGAAAAAAAAATCCATTCTCTATGTTTTCTTTGAATGGCCTTGGATTAGGGTGGATATTCGCTATATCTTTCTATCAAATTATTCTACATTCCATTGAGTTGTTTTATAGTGGTTTGAGTTTCTTATAAGATTTGAAGTTCTATCAAACCCATTGAAATTCTACCTTGAAACTGTGCCCTAGGTTTTAGAAAAAAGGCTAGGTTTTGAACCTCTTCGGTGCCGAAACCCTAGGTTGATTAGAATCTCCCTATTACCAATGGCTCCCAAGAATTAAGTTTTCGGTTTTGAACCCGCACAAAGGACTTTTCCCCAAGATATCCTTGACCAATTGAAACCCTCAACCAACAAAAAGGCTAAGGGAACAACTTTGTTTCAAGGCCCTAAAATTAAAGAGGGGTTACTTGACAAACAATGTTATATCAAGGATGTCAATGTGCCATACACATGGTGGAAAATGTTCCAAAATTGGTTTGGAAATAGAAATGATGGAGTTCATGTCTGTAACACTTGGAGATTGGATATGGGAAAGTTAGTGGTTCCAAACGTATATATGGATGTGGATTTATTGAAGGATGTAGCTATGAGGTATGATCTTGTCTCCAAAGTGGTCAAGGCATATGATGGTGTTGAAATGGTGAAGATAATAAAAAAGGAAATTACATAATTTTTCAAATTGCATGAATGGAGTCAGGATATGATTTCAATTGACCTCAAAGCTTTTAGAGAAGAATATGAGAGAACAAGGGCCATGTTCAGGTAAACAATGCTACCAATACACATTGTAAGTGCAGGTGTTGGTAAATCAAGGAAACAAATAACAATTGGAAAAGATGAAAAGCAGCCCTTCCCCATAAAATACTTTGCAAATTACTTCAAGAAAACAGTTTTCTCCATGTGTCAAATTCTTGGTTTTGATCCATCGTCCACCATGCCAATAGGTTACATGTATATGGAAACACACCTTCAACACTCAGCCTATAATGTAGTGTATGATTATGCCACATATCTGGCTAAGAACATTCACTAGGTTTTGTTTGCACTTAAGGCAGGAAAAGATTGGGTGAGGTTCTAGTGGTACTCTCTCCTGATGCATATGTTCTTATTCAAAGGAGAGAAGCATTTTTATGAAGAAATGACACTACAGATGGTAGAGGGAGATATTGAACTACCAATCCAACGTTGGACTCAAATTCTAGATAAGGCTGACTTGAAGTTTGATTATTTTGTCTTCCAAAATTTATTTTCCTCCAAATTAAGAAATTTTTTGTTTGTTGATCCACCAAGGATTCTAAAGGAGATACATGATTTCTTGAGGCCCTTAGAAAGGAGGCCTAATTTGCAATTAACTCACAATTAGGGGACATAATTCCATACCCCAGTACAACAATATTCAAGATCTATGGAACACATGCGAACCCACATGCTTTACCAAGAGATGTGTCACTAAGAATTGGATTTATTGAAGTTATGAGGAAATTGGGGTAGCATAGATGGTACATCTACTTGAGCAACAAAAGAAAGGATCATTATTTCCTGAGTGGACTATGTTTTTAAATTTTGTGATGGCTAAGGGAGGATGGAAAGACTTGGAGTAGGTTCTTGCACCTTACAAATTGAAAACTGTGCGCCCAAGGAACCATGACCTAGAAGGTTTCATTGCCTCTTTGAAAGCAAGGATCAGAGGTGGCTCCTTTGTCCATAAATTTTACTTTCCTGAATTTGTGATTAGGAACATCTTTGATATGCAAGTCCAGGATGAAAGGAAGGAAATTTATCTCGCCTTCACTAAAATGGTGGATAAAATCACAAGGTCAAATCCCAATTATGACCCTTTTCCCAATATTAAGGGTGAGTTAAATAGGGTCATGCATGTACTTGACCATTTTGAGAATATAGTGGGTGTATTGAGGGAGGAACACATAGTGACAGATAAAGGGAAGGCAATGGTTGTTGAAGAATAACCAGTAAGAGCAATGGAGGAGAGACCCTCTTACCAACCATCACATAAGGTTAGAGCATACTCCAGGAAGAGGGAAATAATACAGAAGCAGAAGACACTTCCAACCCCTACTACATTAGAGGGGTCAAGAGTGCCTTCTCTTGTGAGGTAAATGCCATCTCCTCCTAGAAAATCTTCCCTTGTCATAATTGACATTGATTCAACTCCTAGAGGTCCATCTCCATCTAAGCAACCACCACCCAGAAGGTAGAGGATTGAGGTAGGAGGGATAGTTGATTATCCCGAGTTAGAAGAAGATGACATCCTTGTCACCGACGAAGAGATACAACAAGGAATGCCTTCTCCCCAAAGGGAAGTTGCATCAAGAACGAGAGAAAGCATCCCCAGACTAGGAAAAGAAGATTTATGTGGCTCAAACAATGCAAATGACCTAAGGCATGAGGCTTGCAAGAAATTTTTTAAGGATGATTCTTTTATGGAAACCAAAGCATTTAAGGATTTTGTATGGAGAGCTAAGGCTCAAGAATATGCAAAAAATGTTGTTAAGGAGAGGAGATTGCACCCAAAAATTCCCAAGGAAGTTGTGCAATAAAATGTGAGGAAAATGACGAGAAAGGAATTCCAAAACGTCACACCTGAGGAAGGAAGAGCATTAGTGCATAAAAGTGGAGTGTTATTGCTGCTAGAGTGGGACATTGTAGATGTAGTTGTATTGGATACAATCAGGAGGCATGGAAAACCCTTACTTCAAACATAGGAAGAAGCCAAATTGGCATTACAAAGGTCAATATTCAGTGAAGAATGGGATGCCTTAGCCCTATGGTCACTATCTCTGGGGTCTAGAAAACCAAAATTTGTACATCCAACCAACTTCAGTGGTCAATTAATTATTAAAAGATTCTTTGACACTCCAACATTAGAAGCAACAAATATGACAATCAATGTTGCTAAATTCACTAAGGCAATAGTGGAGAATGTCACTGCAGAAAGAGACTTGTACAAAAGCAAGGACAATGAGATCATTGATGAATATAACAAGAGTCAACAAAGGGTGGTTGAGCTAGAAACAAAGTTGTCATTGTTCAAGCAATAGGTAGAAACATTGAAGACCCAGGGCCCATTAGATTCAAGTTATGTTGCACCGACTTCCCCAGTTGCACATCCCCAATCTCCTCCTCCTCCACCAGAGCAATCATTAGCAATAATCCATACAATTTGGGTCAGGAATCAATTGAAATTGAGGAGCCAAGCACATCAAGTGCAACTCCATCAAATGAGCCCACAAAGGAAAAATTGCTTCTGCAGATTGAGGTATATAAGAAATTGTTATCACAAGTTCAGGACACAATGTATGAGAATAATTTGAAGATTGTTTATGTGGTTCTGGAGCATATGAATAAGAAGATTCAAGGTAAGTTGAATAGTATTCATTCAAAATATTCTCTAATGCTACAAGAAATTAAGTTGTCTCAGAGAGACAAAGATTTAGCTACTCCAATCATGGACAAATGGATCCCCAGGGTTGAAAATTTGAAGCTCATAGCATTTCGCTCTACACATCAAATGTACAAATATCCAAATATTGGCCCAACATATAAATTTGTTAATGAAATTAAGGCACATAGGTTTCAAGGGTATGTTGCTCCTTTGGAAGAAAAAATAAGGGAGTTAAAGTCAAAATTTGATGGAGCAGAATTGGCATTGTTGCTTGATATTCAACATACATATGATGAGGTAAAACCTTTACATTAGCTTCATGGAAGAATTTGACAAAGAATCCAATTCAGTACTGGCTAAGTATTTTCCTTACAAAAAGAGGATGGATGAACTCCTAGGTTTCAATTGGCCTTCTAAAACTGAGTATGAATTATGGATGAAGACATTCATTGATGAGTTGGAGTTGTAGGCACAAGGATGGAGCACATATATACATGGTCAAGTATAATGCAGGTCTAGCCTTAGAAATTGTAATGTACATAAAAGATATGTTTCTCCCTAATTCAAAATATGACAGGTAAATGCTGATTGTTGGTGACTTGGACTGGTGTTGGAAGCTGACCTAGATATTGATCCATGTTTTTCTTTCTTTTGCACGCCTTTTTGTCTTTTGGTGAAGAGAAATCAAGATGCTTTAATGGTTTGAAGACCACTCTCTTCAACGAATTGTCTTTTGGAAAGTGAGGGAATCTCCACCAATTGAAAAGCAACCTTTGTCTCATGAAATAATATTCTCTCAGTTTGTTGTAACCATTCCTCATGGAATGATTGGTATGAGTGGTCAAATGAAAATGTGATAAGTGTAATTTTGGCCCAAGGCTTGTTTTTCTCCCTTGTTTCTAATAAAATGGAATTTAGGGTCATTAGTATGGGTCTCTTTTTGAATTTTGGATATGAGAAATGCAAATGTATAACACAGGGAAAATACATTATGAGTCTATATGTTAGGTTTTGAGTCAAGCAATTTTTTTTGTAAATTGTATGGTTTTCAAGCATGTCTGAATGAACAATGCAAACCTTTGAGTCTATTGTCTCTCTATATGTAATATTTCATATGAATTATTAATGGAAACCCAATCAATGATCTTTCATTAATTTTCAGTTGTTGCTTTGTAGTGAAATATGTTTTAATTCTAGCTCTGATTTAATGAATTAGTTAAAATACCTTAATTAAATAATGATTTCATATGAATGTTCTATGGATTTGATAAGTAGTCATAGAATCTAAGCATTTAATACGTGTATTATAATGCAATTACACAGAGATCATGGCTATTTGAAATTAAATTTACCTTATAGTTCAATTTATTGTGATTTGACTCCCTGCCCTAGAATAAGACACTAATCCAACAAGTGTTAAAGTATTTCCTATGGTTCTGATGTTTCAATTTGAGAAAACGATTCATAAAAAAGCTTATAATTGATTTATTCTTGTTTGAAATTGGTATTATGTTGTATTTTCAGCTTTAGGTGTTTAATCCTCTTAAATGAATTGCTAGTTTCTTAAAGGATTTCATCTAATCAGCATTTCAGTGGGAATATATTTGTTTATTATACAATGCGTGATATGATTGTTTAGAAGATTGTAGGAGAAACATTGTGGGATCACCCTCTCAGGTTTTGCAGAGCCCAAAATGTAGGAGGGAAACATTGTAGCTTCCTCTTGTTCGTTGGCCAATCACCTCTTGAGTATTCAAGAATTGAATCTGGAAAATTCAAAGATGCTCAATGAGATTTTATTGGTTCTTTAAAAAAAACCAACATTATCTATCCATCGAAGGTTAGAACACTGCTATGTGCTCCCAAGCCCAAACCATCAGTAGTGTCGTGTTGTAGCTAGTGCTCTGACCATTTCTATAGGCCACATCATGCAGCTGGAAATATATCATCATTAGTAGATTTGGTCCCCAAGCATACATAGTCGCCTCCTCCATCATCCCCTCCAACATCTCCCCCCATCCCGCTAGAAACCCATGTCCATGCCTATCTAGATAAACAAATTCCCCAATCATTGTGCATAGGACTATCACAAGCCTATGGTACCTATCAACCAAAGTATCCCATCGAATCTAATAATCCTCTACTCCAAGCTCTACCAGGGAGTCAATCTCAAAGACCCATTAAATCACCACCAATCCCCTCCTAGTGGAATAGACTACCCTCTCTCCATGGATGGGAAGTTGCACTATCTTCCAGACATCCTCCAAGGTCACAATAACCTCCTTAGTGGGAAAATGAAAGGAGATTGTCTCTAAATGCCATTTCTCTGAAAGTGTTGTTAGAAGACCCCTATTATCTTGCACCGTAGGAATAAATGTCACATGGTAAAGTCCCAACACTATTAGTGTATCTCACTCCTCCACCACTAAATTATCTCTTAGAGTGAAGGACACCAGTCAACTATCATGTATATATTGGGTCTAGTCTCACCTGCATCCATCAAAAAGCATGTCATGTCAATCGTAGTATCAAAATTAACCTATGTTACCTACTGCATATTTAAAATTTTGTCAAAAACTACCTAAATTTTCCTATTAGTCAAATGCCTCATTTTTCCCTTCATATGCATTGTACATGTCAATTGAGATCTTATTTTGCAAATGTGTTGTTTTGTCATTCAATTGCATCACACTTTGGTAGTTGTGTCATTCCATCTTTCACATGCATCACACCATAACAATTATGGTGCAATTTATATTTGCGAGCCAATTTTTACCTATTACCTACCCGGAACAATTGTGTTGCACCACAATAGTTATAGTGAGCATGATGACAGTTGTGGTGTAGAAAATGCACCGCGTCTATTTTCCCTTCTTCGAGCCCTAAAATCTATGCTAAAATGAAAAAAACAAAAAGCAAGGGTTGGATACATATTGCCACTCCTGGGCCCTCCTTGTGTCCACGTCTTTGCACTTGGTATCCATGGTGTGTTGTGACTGGTACAGGTGACATTCTGGTAGTAGTTTTGTAGGAAATCCTAAACCAAAGCTCCTAATATCCAATAGTAAAAGTGCACAAATGACCTATTTTCACCCCCTAGAGCATATTTATAACCTAATTTGACCTAATCGCTCCCCTACCTTCATGACTAGATGTGTCAAGCTTTTCCTTTGAACCCACATATCAGGTCCTAGATTGCCTTTTAAGCCTAGTTTTTCATCATCAATGCATTTGTGATTATCAAATTAGCTTATTGGTAAATTTACCAAATTTGTTAGAATTATTGAAAATTTGTCAATTTTCTCGAGGGGGCATAATCCTACCCTATGTCCACTGGGACATCTCCTAGGCCAAATTTTCTTGATTATTCTTTGACACAACCCTCAAAATCACATTATGTCAAAGAGGGGCAAAATGTAGACACTGAAAAATATCCCGAACCTACAAGCAACATTTTATCACTGATTCACCTTCATCCTTGCATAATTAAATAATTTTAATTATTTAATTATTTTCTAATGTCATAATTACTCTATTAATTAAATGATTCTTAATTATTTAATTAATTCACTTTATCTTGTTCCGCCTTTGATTAATTTAAATAAATGTCATTTTTATTTAAATTATGTCACTAACCTATCATTTTCTATCTATAATTAAATAAATCTTATTTATTTAATTATTTATTGTCATTTTCCTCTATAATTAAATAATTATTTTTAATTATTTAATTATTCATTAGCCTTTTATTGCCATAATTAAATAAATTTTATTTATTTAATTATTTATCACATCCTTATCTCCATAATTAAATAATTATTTTAATTATTTAATTATTTGTCATTTGTTTCCTTCCTTTATTAAATAATTATTTTTAATTATTTATGTTTAGCATTCCATCTCTTCTTCTATAATTAAATAATATTTTTATTATTTAATTATTCATCTAACTCTTCTCCAAATTAAATAATGTTTCTTATTATTTAATTTATCCTTTTCCTAGCTAAGCCCTAAATCTCAACAAATTTCTTGAGTTTTGGTTCATTCATCCCTATCCTTGTCTCAATCAACCTTTTCCATTGATCACCATACCTCATCATCTAATCCTAGGCCTTCATTTGAATTGGGATTTCCATAAAAGCAAGTCATTGTCTTCATTTCAAGGTTAACCATAATCTTTGAAGTTTTTCCATCAAGAGATCAAGCTATTAATTGTCAACATCAAGCTCACTGAGTATATTGCATATTAAATTTTTGAGAACAAATAAAGAAAAATGGAGAAGAGAAATGAAGGTGATTCAACAATGGCATAGAAATTTGAGGTTGTATTTCTTTATTATTGTAATTTCTATGTTCATTTGTACTTAATTGTAGGATTTAGGGTCTTTGTTGCTTGGATTAGATAGTTGTGTGGTTGCTATTATTGACTCATGCATATTCCCCAAACTCTAAAACCCTATCTATAGACATCTTTCTTGATTGTAGAGTCTCATATTTTGAATCTTGATGATAGTATTAAGGAAATAATTCTTCTCTTTGATGATAGTTCTTGTACTACTAAGAAGTTGAAAGAGGCTTCATCGAGGACTTCCAAACATTCTTTGTAGTATAAATTCACGCGGGATTTGAATTATAGCCATGCAACATGTATTGAAATTATACACATCACTTCTTTGGTTCCTATTCTACATCACCCTTCACATGGATCATTTGAGCATATTTTAGAGATTACATCATTTTCTTTAAATCTTGTGTATTATTTAAAGAATTATAGTCTTTTTATGTGGGAATATTTAATGCACCTATCCATGTATTTCATCTTCTTCTACAAGTAAGAAATGTTTTTGATTAGAGGATAAACAGGTTTTGAATGGACCCAAAACCATTTAACAACAGGTTTTGAATGGACCCGAAACCATCAGGTTTTGAAGGGACCTGAAACCCAAACTAAGATGGTCATGCTGCCTGAAGAGTAGAAACAATAACATCTAGCAGCAAAATAGAAAAGCAACAAACCATTAGCCAACAAACAACCCAAGATTTTACATGGATCTTGAATCCCTTGGTTTTGACGGAACCAACAACCCACTACAAGGAGGTTTTGGTAGGGACCTTAAACCCAACATACAAGGGTTTTGACGGGATCCCTTCACTTGAAACATGGGTTTTGCATGGATCCCATAACCATGAATGAAGGTTCCCACCATAAAATAGCCACGGGCCAAACAACTCAGAGCCTCAATCAGCCCTAAAGATCTACACTTCGCATCTTCCTTGTAGCCCTTCCCCATTTCCATATGAGAGGCATTCCTAAACCAACACATCTCTTCTCCCAAGAAACCCCTCTCCACCTCAATAGAATGATCTAAAGAAGAAGAAAGAAGATGGAAAGAATACCACCCCCAGCACCAACAAACCACCTCTCCCTTGCACACCTTCTCCACCTCTATAGAAGAAGCATCCACCTCCATAGGCTTAACAAGAGAGAAAACGAACAAATGACAATAGAAAACTTTACTACCAGTCAAAAACCCCACTTCTAAAAAATAATATAGCAACAAAACAATGGAGGTCCTTGGCCAAAAATAACAAGGCTAAGAAAGAACAACCAATAAGCATTCAAACCCATATGCAAACAAAACTGGAGAGAAAACTCCAACCAAGAATTACTCACAACTGCCACAGGAAGCAAGAAGCAAGCAAAAGAACAAGAGGCAACATCACCGAAACTAGGGGAGAGAGGCACCTCCAAGGGAAACGAAAGGAAACAAGCTTCATAAAACATCAACCTAGCAGTAACAACCGCAAGATTTGAATCTTGGCAACACTATGGCTCTCCAAACAACATGAGAATCCTTGCTTCGATTACCCAAGACAAAACCCTAACCCCATAAAGAGGAAAGTATCCCTCTTCCACCTTATAAATGCAAAAATATGAAAGACTCTAGACCAGGGAGGCAAAGACAAACCCCTTGCCACCAGCCCAAAATAGAACCTTCCAATATGGCTCCAAAGTATCTTGAAGAAACATAACAAGATTTGTCCTAAATAAACCACCAAGGCACCAATAAATAACCTTAGCAATGCAGGACCCAGAAAATAGGAACCTGATAATACAACACCCCACGAGAGGAGTCAAAGAATCCATTGCTACGTACCCAGAAGAGAGAACACCGAAATCTCCACATGCGCAGCAGGGACAAGGGCCTCCAACAGCCGCCAACACCCGATCATCACAAGATATAGCAACAAAAACTCCAAGTAAGGCCACACCACCAGAGGGAAACAAGGCATAGGCCAGAAAACCACCCTTAGCCAAACACAGGCAACAAGAAGAGCCGCCAAGGAAAGGCCCACCATCAAGCAAGACCGCGTCGACCCCATCTCCATCCTCCTCCTCATCCCCATCGCTTCCCTCGCCTTCATCTTTGCCTGATTTCAAAATCAAGCCTCCGCTCCCACTCTTGCCCAGCTTCATCTTATATGTGACATCAGGTGTTCTTAGAAGAGATTGAAGGTGCATTATTGTGCTTATCGAGGTAGGATCACTTATCATTACAAGATCCATCATTTTATGGGGGGCTCCATATTCTCTCTCTATATCTCATATGGAGGAAATATTTTGTGTACTTATGTTTTAGAAGTAGTCCTTTTGGGGTCATCATAATTCCTACCTCTTATCCTCTTCACTTGTACATTTGATTGCATAATTTCTCCTTTAGAGAGGATTTTTATTTTCCACTAGGTTTCTCCTTCACTCCATACATGAGAATTTTTTATAGGAGTACCTAACATGTCCTAGTAGCTGAGACTCATCATCTTTGCATATATTAATCTCTAAGTTACACTTAGGGAGGGTGTTGGTGTAAATAGTTATATTATCTATCTAGCTAGCTTTTATCCTTCCTAGGAGATTCCTATTCACACTAGTTAAATCTCTACTAAGGTATTTTTATCTTTTTTGTCTCATTTCATGTGTTTGAGACATATGTACTATCCTATCGAGACATCTATTACATGCAAACTTTACACATTCTCATAGACTTATCATTTGAGAATACAAGTGTTACACCTTTGGATGGGTTGTTGGAGTTTTTCTCATGTCTTCTAACCTTTTCATCCTTACCCATATATACAAGGCTCTCATTATATATTTTCATACACATTTATAATCAATCACTTCAGCTATCAAGATAGATTTTAGCACACCTTTAAGAATCCTATTCACACTAGTTAAGTATATATTTAGGGATTTTTTTTGTCTCATATCATGTCGTTGAGACACATGTACTCACCTATTAAGACACCTATTGCATACACAATTTACACATTCTCACACAATTTTCATTTGAACATACAAGTGTTGCACCTTTGAAGGGGTGATTATATTTTCCCTTTTACCTTCTCACCTCCTCATCCTTTCCTATATATTCAAGGCTCTCATTGTATGTTTTCACACATATAATTAATCACTTTAGCTATTGCATTGTATTCTTTATTTTTCATCTTGTAGGTTTGAGTGTGTGCTTGTTCATCATGCATGGATCAATTTGATATCAAAATTCATGAAGATATTATTAAAAATTACAACATAAGGGCCCTATTCCACTCATATACTAAGATGGTTGGTGTAGCTCATTAACCATGATCAAGTTCCCATTACTTCACAAGGTGAAGTGGGAAGGGTAATTAGGGATATTTATTGGTATTTCATCTTCATTTTGGCCAACCTATAGATACATATGCTTGCACACTCAATACACACATTAAATAAAAAAAGAATAGATATCCAAATAAAATGATTAAAATTATACTATTCACATGCAATAATCAGAATCCTTCATGCACACTGGCAATAGAGTTCATCATTGTCATAATACTAAATCTTACTAACACTTCATCTAACATTCAAATCAATGTCTATTTCTCTTAACCATCTATTTAAATCACTCTTATATTGATTTATAATTTAAATTCTCATTTAAGTAATAATGTAAATATTAGTTTTAGTAATTTTATTTCACCATACTAATCAATTTAACTTAAATAACTGCATACAAGTTATTTATAGCTCTTACTATACTATGCACCCATAAGATAACCAAATTCACCTACAATGAGTCTTTCTTGCATTAAGGCTATAATTCTCATGGTCAATTAGGGAAAAAATATATCAAAGAATTGCACATCCAAGTTATAGACAACTAAAAATTAAGCATATCTAAAAAATGTTAAATAGTATTTTAAAGCATCAAAACATCATTAGCCGAAACATCAAATTCGTCTCAAAAATTAATTAGGTCACAAAAATAATCATAGAAAAAATCCACTCATAAGGAAGATAATCACATAAACATAATTCACATTAATTATATGACATTAATAGTGGCATATATTTCTATCTCATGTGTCATATTTAAATCATTTTTTTTAATGTTGCTAGGGATATGATAAGCTATAATATATTTAAGTGGATGAATATTATAACATGTGGCACATCTCTCTTAATTTAGTTATATTGAGTAATTAATTATATTAGGTAGTTAGGAGGCCTATATGGGTTTAGTGGATTACCTTACAATTATGTTGTTAGGAGGTCTATACAAAGAATGTGAATATCATTGTAAGAAAATGTGTTGATTATAATATTATGTTTGGGATCCCTTGGAGATATAGTGTGGAATGACTTCTTATATAAGGAGTATTATATATTTTTACCCTACCCTAAGGGTTTGTTCAAATTTTCATATATTTTATATTAGGGTATCTTGACTCACAAACATCAATTTTGTTATCGTAGACATATCTTATATATTATTTTATTATAATTATTATATATTTGGATTGTATCAAGTGGCGCGAGAGTTATGATTTGGTAAAATGTGAGGATAAAACCTTATTTTTTAAAGATTTACATATATCTTCCAAATATCTACAATTTTTATTTATTTATTTTTGAGTTGGAGGATCATATAAGGAAGCTACAACCTAAAAATTAAGTTTTGATTATCAATATTGAGTTATCTATTGTAAATTTTTATTTATTTTTCATACATTTACTCTCCAAGCTACAAATCATGGAATTTTTCTATTTTTTAAATATTTGTACAAAGATCATCAAAATTCATTATGGGTATATTATTTTTATGTTTAATTTTTTAGGATAAAAACCTTATTAAATGATTATGTCAAATTTTGGATAGCTTAAATTAGTAGAAGGTGATATATTGAAATATATTAAATCCTTAAACCTTAGTTTTCATAGGGATTTCTAATTTTTATGGAAGTGGAGGTGAACTATAATTCTACCATAAAAATATGAAATAACTTGTGGTAAAAGTATAGTTTGGGGCATATATTTTCTAATAGACTTAATGGGTGAAGCTTAGAAATGTAATGTGTCATTATGTAAATTTTTTTCTTTGGATAAAATAGAACAAGATTTCTTATATATATTGGTACCAAAAGAAATAATATGAGGAGGAGGAGGAGGAAAATAAAAAAAATGGAAGAAAAAGAAGAAGAATGAAAATAGGATGATGGAAAGAAGACAACATATACAAGCTCATACACTTTAGGCCCAAAGAAGGAAGATTCAATCCTTCAATTTCATAGATGAATTTAAAAGATAATGGGTATTGTTTTTATACACCCTAGAAGAAAGAATTATTTCATTATAATGAAATTATCAAAGAATCTACAAGTACAAGAAAACTAAATCAAGGAAAATCAAATAAAAAATGAAATTCATTTTTTAAAAGATTTAAGCTCTCTATGGATATATATGCATTGCATTCAAACTTTTATGCTTTGAATATGGATGGGTTGGATATCATTCTTGGTAATGGTTAGTTAGAATCTTTCAAAATGGTAAACCTTAATGTACAAAATAACTTCATGAAGCTCTAGTAGAGGGATGAAAGTACATTTCATTATATTACACATAATGAAGCCAAAGGAAAATTTAAGGTAGAGATGATTCAAGAAGTTACTAATGAGTGCACCAAATAATTAAAGGATAAATAAGAGGAAATAAATATACAAAAAAATGGAAATATTTTTTCACCTTCCTAGGTCACAAAGAAAGTAACAAATAAGGGTGAATAAATAAGAAGGTTCTAGTGATAGAAAATGACATAATATATAGGCATCCACATCATTGCGAGAGACAATAACCATGAAGGAAATTGTCATGGAGGCATGATAATACGTGGAATCAAAAATTAAATCACTAGGGACCTATATGGGATCAAAGGAATAACTAAAACAATAAATGAAATCATAGAAGAAATAGTTATTCATGTTATAAAAGGAGTAAATATTATAATGATAAATGGACTCAAATGGGCGATAAAAAATAGATTGGGGATCAGATCTAGATACCATAAAGATAAGACCATTGTGAAGATCAATTTGGTGAATGCACAAGAAAATTGAGAGGGGGGGTGAATCAGATGAACATTGAAACATCAAAACCATCATTAACATTCAGATCCACATTAACCTTATTAGCATTAAATTTTGTTAGAGTGATTTAACATGTAAGCAGATAACATAAACTCAAACACAATAGCACCATACATAATAGAACACCATATTTACATGAAAACCCCAAGAAGGGAAAAGCCATGGTGAGGATCAGCTCACAATATAAATTAATTGCAACACCGAATATGAAAGGCTCACTACCAAATTACAAAAAAGAAGAAAGAAGAATATTACAATGAGAAATCCATCTCAAAGTAACAGAAAAATCTGCCACATCATCACCAATACATTCATAGTATATCTAAAGAATGTAGACACCTTTTTCTCATTGCTTCCAATAGTCTAACACATTAAAGCTCACATTGCATTTCACACCTTTTTCACTTCACATCACACACTTCATCACCCAATTCTCCATCAACTCAATACTTATTTATAGCATCCTCAACCTTGAAAACAATTGACAAGGTTCGCTATGCATCTCAACTATGAAAATTCAAATTAGGTCAACACTAAACATTCCCCTGGTGGAAAGGAATGAAAGCAGACCACACCACTTCTTAACTCAAACCTAAAAACATATATATACATGCTATATCATGCTTCCAAAAACACCAAAGAATATCTGAAATTAGTGTAAACACCCTTGAGATCAGTTAAACTTTTAAGTACACACTTCCTCTAATCCAAAGATGACTTTGTGGATAACATACATCACTTGAACATGATCTAGAATATTCCACAAACACCATGAAATCCAAAAAATTCCTTCGTAACAACTTTCACCTGAAGAACATACTCATCCTGTACACCTAGCTAACTTTCCGTACATTGTAATACATGAATCAAACCTTGCAGAGAGCCAAAATTCAAACAACTTAGATTGAGGATAGATATGAACATTATAAGCACACTTGTAGAACTATAAGACTAGAAACCAAATTGTAGAGAAATATGAAGTAAAACCATTTCTCCCAGACACTACTGCAATACACAGTTCACACAACTTTCTTTGCACAATGATTCAAAACCAAAAACTCTAGATATAACACCTTTGATCAACATATACAAACTGTACAAGCAAATATTGAACACAAAACAAATACAAAGCAAAACTAGAACACATAACATCTCTCCAACACACTGTTTCTTCTTTTATTCAAATTTTCTCAAAATCACTTGGAAACTGAGCACCACAAACACATTCTCATCACCTGAAACACTTCCTCATCACCACCAAACCAACTGTACTATAGCAACTCCTTCATACACATTCTTATCAAAGAAACACTTGAGGTTGACACCAGTGATACTATTAATGACAACAAAATGCAACTAATCAAAGCATCACCAAGGTTGACATCAATGCAACAACATGGATATGTTGAAATCAACAACAACAAAAATTGCACATACTTGTAACACAATTATGGATGGTTGGATGATTGGTCATGGCATAATATTTACAATGAATTTGGGTAATAACACTATTTGGCTTCTTTTCATGTTTGTGGATGAAACATGTCAAGGAGGTACACCATGTTTTATATGTAGGGATATGATATCATAATTTATTTAATTGGATGAATATGTTGACATGTCGAATACATCCCCATGTTATTTATATTTAGTAATTAATTATATTAGGTAATTATAAGGATTATATGGTTTTAGTGGTTCCCCCTCCATTACGTTCTTAGGAGGAGGTCTATATAAATAAGGTGAATATATGCGTCAATTATGTTATTTTTTAATCTCTTAAAGATATACAATAGAGTAGCTTCTTCCATAAGGAGTATTGTATAGTTTTATTCTACCATAATGAAAAATTATATTTCTACATATATTGGAATATTATGACATCTTGGTCTATAAACATCTCTTATATTGTGTGAGATCAAGCTTATACATTATCTTATTTCTATTATTATATGTGTTTGAATCTTATAAAAATATTGTTTAAAATAGTTAAATCACTATATCAAATTCACTTCCACAATAACAACAAAGAATAATTAATATTATATATTAAGCTAAAGAACTACATGTTATATAAATCTTGTATAGAAAGATTATCAATATAAAATATATAAATCAAAATATAGGATATTACATGTATAGTTCCTCAACTAACTATAATTATCATAATCACTAAGCATATGATGTATGACTAAGATAACACATTAGTTGAGCCTTGAATCTTAATAAGTTGGGAAATGAAGAATGGAACTATAACATTATTCCAATAATTTAAAGAATAAAATCGCCAATCATTGTTATATGTTTCCCAAATTTTATAAACTAAAAGAAATTTATTAGTTTCCTAGATATAGATTCATAATCGTATTTTCTAATGAAAAGTGGCATAAGATAAATTTCTTAGTGAAGGGTAGCCACTTTTGCTATAGAGTTAACATTGCTTTGTTTTGATACACCTAACAATTTATTTTATCAAGGATAATAAATAATCACATGAGTTTAAAAAAATTTAAAACTAGCTCATTATAATTTAAATTATGGTTTTAACTCATTATAAGTGTGTTATGACCATTGATTATGCCAAGGTTGCAATTTAAGTTTTTTATAATCCATGTATAAAATTTAACATAAGTATCATCCACAAAGCATATGAAGAACCTATTTAATTAAATACATATATTTTATCAAAAAATATATATATGAGGATGATCAAAACACCTTCACTATTAATGATCTACATTTTATTCCGAATTTTTCTTCCAAATTATGTTTTATGAATACTACCTCTTCTAAGGAAATTACAATTTCGAAATATACTCTTAATTCAATACAAGCCTTACCATAATCTCACTTTCTAATCCAATCATGTTGTTCTCATATCAATCATAGAATGTATGGATTTCAATCCAATTTTACAAGTTGAAGGCAAGACTTGCAATGATTAGTGGTGTTGAAGAAATTTTTCATGTGTATTCTTTATAACTTATTTCTCTATATTTTGCAGGATTACCTTGGTGTAGGAGTTGAGGAATAGGGCTAATCATTGCACTCTCTTCTACAAGAGGACCAAAAAACATTGGAATAGAAATCCTTGAATGCCCAAAGTTACTCACAACACGATGCTCTATACTCTTAAATCTTCCATTTGATAGTATCTACACAATAAAAACACAAAATTAATGTAGTATAACTTGGTTAAAAGGTTTAGGATTCTTAGTAGTAGACCCCTTTTTACTATTATAGCATATTATTTACATATGAAAGTAAAAAATTATAGATATACCCACTTTATTTAAAGGTTGACACTATAATTAAATAACCTTATATATCTAAGTACATTAAAACTTAGTTTTTAATTTACTATCAAGATAGGTATAAAACATTATTTTATTAAGAGAATTATTATTGCCATTTATCTAATATTATATCAATATAAGCCTACTCCATACCTCAAGTTGATCTCCAATGTTAACAACAAATGCTCCTGGAATAGGATCAACTTCAAACTAAGTGTCATTTTTGAAAACTTGAAGTCCTCCAACATGGTCCTGGAATAAGATGGTCAAAGACCTAGGATCAGAGTGGCTAGATGTTCCAATTGTTAGATCTGGTTGTGGGCATGGTGGATAAAAGTTCATGCTCAAATTTTGCCTACTTGTGCATTTGGTAGTCTCAAGAAGGTAATTGGGAGGCAATGGAAGGGATTTAGATAGTAGAGTCAACAATACATCTGATAGAATCCTAAGATGTTTACAATACTCAATTCCCTCTTCCCTACAAGAAAAAAAATCATATCATAGACCAAAATAAAATAAAATTATAAAAAATTAGTCAATCTATATTATTTGTTAAAATAATCATTAAATATTTAAAAAGGTATAAAGTAACCCTATTTTAATTTATGTGTAGTTAATAACTATATAAAGAAATAATTAATCAAACCTAAATTAAGAACTAAGACTATAAATGATAGTGACAAAAGAGGGTTTAACTTGTACTTATTTCTTTTAAGCAATTTGTCATAGTCAATGAAGTAAATTGTTTTATAAATTGTGATTGATTATAATATTTTGACTTATAGAGTTAGTTGGATCTACATTAATTGACACAAAACCACATTTTTTTTTTAATATATTTCTATATATAGCATATCTCTAATTTATTCATCCTAGGGTTGTTTCACTCTATGTCAAGGCTTTTCCCTTTATTCTTTATGACTTCCAAAATATATTAGCATGTTTATATCTAAAAAATAATGATCGTGAGAGAATATCTAATGACCTTTTATGGAAAGAGAGAAATCCTTTACAATTCCTTGATAACAACCAATTTCCATTGTTTATGTATAAACATTGAAGACATGCCACATAAGAATTTATTTATCAAATGATAGTTGTATGATTTTATTGCAACTATATAACCTCTAGAGTGCCTTGTATAAGTGTTAATAATAGTTTGCAAAATCATAATAATATGTGTTATTTTTCTTTACAATCACTTGTGGCACTTTGTGCTATCATCCAAGTACAAAAAATAACTCACAAGATTGTTAAAATGTATTTATTTATAGTGAATAAAATATTTGTTTACAACATTTTTTAAGTTGATGTATTTAAGATCTCTTATTAATTCAAATAACAAGTTAATTGATTGTAATTATACAATATAACAATATAAAGTTAAAACTATTAAAATGCTGCAAGACAAAATAAATTCTCACCAAAAAAAATATTCTTAACAATAATCTTAAAACAAGAACTATATCATTATGTGACACTGATTTACATTTTCAAATTTTCATATATTAAATCTATTATAGATTTTACTTTTGAAAAAAAATATAAAAAAAAAAACCCAAAATAAATAATATTAATTTAATTTTCCTCACATGTTCATGTTGACATAATAAGATGGCTTCTAGATTTTTTTTTAATTTTTTTAAATCAATCCAAACACAATCTTATTAACTTTAGAAAGTGGTCGGTCAAATCTTTCACAACTCAGAGCTATTCCACTGTGGAATCCCTAACACTATATGTCATGTAAACTGTTATTTATATCTAGCCAAAAAAAAATGATCCTGAAAAATTCAATACTAGAGCAGTACAGATGTTACCGACCTTAAAGCAGAAGGCCATTCAGAAGGATCTAAGGACTTGGGTGTATATAAAATCCTAATGGCATCTTTCCACTCCAATGCTTTTGACTTGTTAAGGTTAAACCCTGGGGCATAGTTGATAGGCCTGGTAGGATCACGACTATAGTATTTCATCTTTTCTTCTATGGGTTCTACATTGAATCTACCAGCTGCACCCATCATTTTCTCCATAACTGTCATTGGAACTCCATGATTCACAACCTGCAAGTTCAATAACAATTCTCAATTCAATCCAAAGTGTATGAAAGCATACAACATTCATTAAATCGATGGTAAGTTTAAACAACATATTTTGTTTGTATGGTTCATTTGAAAACATTAGCTTTTCAATGGTTTTAGGGAAATCTATCGCCCACAATTCATCGTCAAATTGCTGGTGATGAATTTTCCACGAGATGAATTTGTCATGGCAATGAATTGTTGGCGGTAAATTTTTGTAGAGCCCTTTCCAATAGAATCTACGTATTATTGTGGTTTCAAATGAATCACGTAAACAAGTCAAAACTTAGACTGTGTTGTTTAAACCAAAATCAAAATTAAAAATATCTGAAATTTTTACTATGAATTCAATTGATAGCGAATAGAAACATAAAACACAGAGAAGCCAATATACCTGAAAAAATCCCCATGTCTCACATGCATCTGTAATTTGCTGAAGAATTTCTTCTTGTCTTTCACCTTCCAATCCATTCAGATCTACAATAGGAATTTGTTGGGCTTTGACAATCTGGAAAGCATTAGTTTTTCCATCTTGCAGGAACATTTGAGGAACTTGTTGAATTCCAGACTCTGAAAGTTCTTTTACACCTCTCAACTGTTCTGACCCATCTAAGCCTATCATTGTTTCTCCTGATTTCTCTTTCAGAATAACCAAACCACCCTAGGTGCTATGAACTACAAAACCAATCTCTTTCTGAACCTTGATATCCAATTGTATATTGGATTAGTCTTATTATATGTCATCTTTTTATTGGTAGGTGTTTCTGAAGACTATTAGTTAGATCTAACTTAAATATCACATTCCCAGCTACTAGGCAAAGCTTATGAACAATATTTATTCCAGCCCCACCAAGGACAAAAAGTATTGACAAACTACGATTTTCAAGTTTTGTTTGTATAACCGGAGTTGCGTGCTAATGAAATTCTTGCTGATATTTTAAAAATCATTTGTTAGTAAACGTGTATTTTTAGGCATCATTACCAATGTTCGAAAAAACAATTGAGTATAATTGATGAGAAAGTGAGGTGATTAATTAGTTATTTAGTAAATAATTTTTTATTATTTTTTTTTTTTGATAAATAAGTGTTTTAAATAATTTTGTATAAAGATTAATATTACATATATACATAAAATGAGGTAGGTGAAAAAGTTACATCTTAAAGTCTACATAAGGCAAAGTCTTGATCAATAAATTTGAAGAGACAAAAAACAAGGTCACTAAGAGGTAAGAGCTTAACCACTAGTAGGTGGTCAATCATGATTGTCTTGAGCTCCCCAAACATTAGCAATGGTCTAGGTTATGAAGAACATGCTTCCATCTAGTAATCACATTCTCTTCTTTTTATTCTTCAATAGGGGGCTAAGTGATGAACATGTGGAATGGTTGAATACAACTTTTTTAAAAAAATTAGCCATCCAAAAGCCATGTGGGAGGCAACAAAACTCTTAGGCTACTTTTATAAAATCATTTTCCTTCATTAGAGGAATCCCTTAAAATAATTAAAGCTTTAAATATGAAGCTTTGAAGGCAATAGCAAGAGAAAATAATAGACATGTGTAGAAACAACAATTTCGTGATCAGCCTAAATTTTCCTTTCTAAAAAAGAGAATAATATAATAGGCCATTTTTCTCAGCTCTAAAAATGACAACTTACCAAAGAATGGAAGGAGAAACCTAAAAAGCAAAGGTGGTGTCTATGAATCTAAACACTCACCCATGATCAATCCTTTTCCAACCATAGAATTTAGACAACTAGACTTGACTCGATCATTGTATTATTAACATTGAAGCTTTATCAAAAGTATCCAAGCATTAAAGAGCCTAATATATGGTATTACCATCCTCTAGAGGGGATAAAGGAGTCATTAGCAAAATATTCATTAACTAGTTGAGCTATAAATTAGGCAAAAATAATTTATTTAACTAAGTTCTTCAAAAACAAGATTAACTAAAAGATATATGAGGCCTTTATCAACAAGCACATGTAGAGTAGGAGACAAGAGATGGCCCTAGAAGATTGAACAAAAAATACAAAAGTCTTGGACTAATCTCCATTTATGGTAATACAAGTAATAAATAAATAAAGATAATTTTTAAAAAGTGTAAAATTGAGGGTCAAAACATATCGAGATGAGATTCCATTCAATGTAGTCATAGATTTAGCAAAGTAAATTTTGATGAAAATGGCTTACCAAATTGAGAACACTTGACCTATTCTAGTCCTTCCCAAAAAAAACCAAGGATAAGAATGGATTTGATGAAGCTAGTCTACTCTAGATGAATAGTCAAAGAAGCATATGGTGAAACGTGAGAGAAAGATCTTTAGGAATTACTTCATAGGAGACATTTGGTAATGTGATTAGTTTCTATGTAAATGTCTTCTAGATCTCTAGATTTAGGTATGATATAGATACTCCTTTTATAATATTACCTAAAGAATCAACATGAGAACCTTCAAGATATACTTTGTGAAGATCTTTGTTAGTGTAGGTTTTTTATTTTTCTTATATAAAAATATCTATATACATATTTAATGAGGTAGGTGGAAAAGTTACATCTTAAAGTCTACATAAGGCAAAGTCTTAATCAATAAATTTGAAGAGACAAAAACAAGGTCACTAAGAGGTAAGAGCCTAACCACTAGTAGGTGGTCAATCATGGATTGTCTTGAGCTCCCCAAACATTAGCAATGGTCTAGGTTATGAAGAACATGCCTCCATCTAGTAATCACATTCTCTTCTTTTTATTCTTCAATAGGGGGCTGAGTGATGAACATGTGGAATGGTTGAATACAACTTTAAAAAAAAAAAATTAGCCATCCAAAGCCATGAGGGAGGCAACAAAACTCGTAGGCTACTTTATAAAATCATTTTCTTTCATTAGAGGAATCCCTTAAAATAATTAAAGTTTTAAATATGAAGCTTTGGAAGGCACCTAGCAAGATAAAATAATAGACATGTGTAGAAACAACAATTTCAGATCACGCCTAAATTTTCCTTTCTAAAAAAGAGAATAATATAATAGGCCATTTTTTCTTAGCTCTAAAAATGAAAACTTACCAAAGAATGGAAGGAGAAACCTAAAAAGCAAAGGCGATGCCTATGAATCTAAACACTCACCCATGATCAATCATTTTCTAACCATAAGAATTTAGACAATTAGACTTGACTAGGGATTACCTATAGCATTGTTTTTTATGTCATTGTATTATTAATGTTGAAGCTTTACAAAAAAGTATCCAAAGCATTGAAGAGCCTAATATATGGTATTCCCATCCTCTAGAAGGGGGATAAAGGAGTCATTAGAAAGATAGTCATTAACTAGTTGGGCTACAAGTTAGGAAAAATAATTTCTTTAACTAAGTTCTTTAAAATAGTATTAGCTAAAAGATATATGAATCCTTTATCAATAAGCACATGTAGAGTAGGAGACAAGGGGTGGCCCTAGAAGATTGAACAAAAAATCCAAAAAGTCTTGGACTAATCTCCATTTATGGTAATAAAAGTAATAAATAAATAAAGATGGTTTAAACAAAGTGTGTAAATTGAGGGTCAAAACATATCGAGGATGAAATTCCATTCAATGTAGTCATAGGATTTAGCAAAGTAAATTCTGATGAAAATGGCTTGCTAAATTGAGAACACTTGACCCATTCTAGTTCTTCCCACAAAAAATATATATTATCAAGGATAAGCATGGATTTGATGAAGCTAGTCTACTCTAGATGAATAGTCAAAAGAAGCATATGGTGCAACATGAGAGAAATATTTTTAGCAGTTACTTCATAAGAGATATTTGGTACTGCGATTAGTTTCTAAGTGTAAATGTCTTCTAGATCTCTAGATTTAGGTATGATATAGATACTTCCTTTTTTATAATATTACCTAAAGAATCAACATGAGAACCTTCAAGATATACTTTGTGAAGATCTTCACCAACCAAACACATAAGGGTTTGTAGTATTTATAAGGGAATCCAGCACAACCTAGAGCCTTATCATTGTATATGAGAAAGTAGATTCACTAAGATCCCTCATAATGGAGCTATAATTCAAACAAAATAGTATAGATGGACATGTGTAAAAATAAGATTTAAATATGATGTTTTGATTATCTTCGTGGAACACCAACCTCTCAATATAGAATACACTCTAATTACAAATTTTCTAAGATACCTTCCACTTGAGAAATCATTACAATAAATAGAGTCTTGGTAAATACCACTACTACATCTAATGTATGCAAGACAAACAAGTTATTCTAATTCATGGGATAACTGAAAAACCATATGCACCCATCTAATACTAACTATTACATAGTAGAATGGTGTTCATAATATTATCTATATTTATCCTTAAATATTGAGATGAGAAAATATGGAGAGAATTCTAGTGGGTTCCCTATGACATCTTCAAGCTATAGATCCTTCCATTGGACTGAATTCCATCAATAGAATGACCATGAAGGCTTTTGGGGTGCTTGTCTACTATAATGTTCATTTCTAAAAATATGGATCTCCCTCATTATCCAACATTACTAGCTTTGTTAGAATTTAGGTAGTATTCATAATAACTTTTAAGAGTAAAAAGACGTGAAAAAATAAGTGGATCTTAGAAATGGGTAGGAATGTTAACTCAAATGCCACCTCACAAATGATTTAGAGAACCTAATAAGGGCCATAAAATTTGGAATGTGACTTATGACCTCATCTCTCCCACAAGGAAAGTTACCTATAGTGATGGAGACCTAAAAATCCCACTCATGAATGCCAAAGGTATGCTTTAAATTTGATGCTAATACACCTATTAATTCATGTGTTTTTGTCCCAATGCCAAATTGGCCTTAAAGAGCTAGGAATTTTCCTCATACTTGGCTATAATACTATCAACTAAAATGAACTTAGAAGAACCTAGAGTATAAGTACCTAAGGAATGTGGGGGAGTACTATAGAGGTCCTCTTAAGGGACCCTCCTGGAAGCACTATGATAAGTGGTATTATATACCCCCTCTCATCTAGAGGTAACCATTAGACCCATTACTGTTGTTAATTAGACATAAAAAACACAAGCAAATCCCGTGGAATTTATCAACTATCTTTATTTGGCCATTAGTTTCAGGATAATAAGTTTAACTCATCTTCAAGTTAGTTTCTTTTAACTTAAAAAAATATTACTAGAATTGTTGGTAAAAGTAGGATCATGATCACTCAATAGAGTGGGGAATCCCATGGAATTTTGAAGATGGAATCCAAAAGCGTTGAGAAACCATAATAATAGTGTAAAGTTGGAGTAATATGCAAAAATAGACATATTTAGTCAAGTAGTAAACAAAAACCAAAATTACCTATTTACCTCCTAATATTAGAAGCCCCACAATGAAATCCATAAAAAATATTAGTTTAAGCCTTGTTTAGAATAGGAAATGGTTACACAAATCATTGGGAATTTTTAGTTTTTTCTTTATTCCTTTGAAACACATCACATTTAGCTACAAATTCCTTGACATGTTTATTAAGGCCATCTCAATGTAAATCTTGATTCACTCATTTGTAAGTCCTAAAACATCTTGTGTTACCCACAATAGGGAATATCCAAAATTTATTTTTTGTATGTAGATTTATCTAAATTACACCCCGTGAGTTGCTTTCTAATGAAGGTGGGGGTTCTACCTTTTTACATCAACATTGCACCTATGCCTCTACTAGAAGAATCACATTCAAGAATAAATATTTTTATCAAACTCTAACTAGAGTGAACGCATGGTAGTCTTGAGAGTGGTAAGGTCCATTCATCTACTTCATTCCATATGAATGAGTTATTTTTAAGAAATTTTATCAAGGTCCTAACAATTTTACCATAGTTAGTAAAAATATTGCAATATTTGAAGAGAGTTAAAGGTTTTTACACTCCTACATTGTTGCAATCTTCCTGGGGTTAGCTCCGAAACACCATGATATAAAAAAATATGTCCCAAATATTAATTCAATTGTGTGACTCCAAAGGCACACTTATAGATCTTAGAAAAAAGAGAATACTTCTTTAAAATACTAAGATTGATCTCCATATGGAAAATATTATTAGCCTATTTTTTATTGTATATGAGAATTCCATCAAAGAAGACCAATTTGAATTTATATAATAAGACATGAAATACAATATTGATGGAACTTTGATAATTAGATTGAGAATTGGTTCAAACAAATGAAATTAATAAAATTCATAATGTCCTTCATGAGCCCCAAATACTATTTTAGGAATATTAGTTTATTTGACATGAATTTTTGATTGCTATAATGAAAA
Organism: Sequoia sempervirens; assembly: GCA_007258455.2. Lineage (NCBI taxonomy): Eukaryota > Viridiplantae > Streptophyta > Pinopsida > Cupressales > Cupressaceae > Sequoia > Sequoia sempervirens. Next base: position 87,806 of record VDFB02116012.1, read on the forward strand.
TCCAATTTAATAAAAAATTGGCCCCTAAAATCCCATCCAATAAATGATTAATAATAGGAATACAAAATTTATCCTTGATGGTTAATTTATTAATTTCATAAAAACTACGGAACATCTACAATCACCCATATTTCTTTGGAATGATAACTATAGGAGATGAGTAAGGACTAGTACATGGGTGATAACACTTACCTCTTGTATCTCTTTAACCATCTTCTCAATTTTATTCTTTTGCTCAAATTTAAGGATATTGATAGGGATAAATATTTGGAGGATGGATACCAAAAATGAGGGGAATAACATAATCATGGTACCTTTAAATTCCTAAAATACTTGTTGAAATTTATCGAGGAGAAATTGCAAGTTTTATAGATGAGTGGAAGGAGGTTGAGGCTCTAGAGAGTGCAATTGAGAAAGGATTCTAGAACACCTCTTCCTCAACACAATTTTCATATATAATGAGTTTGACCCTCTAAACACTATTTTTCTTCAAGCCTTGTAATATGTACACTTTACCATTATGGTTGAATATGATTCATAGCCATAAACAATCACAAGTAAGTGGTCATAAGATATTTATCCATTGGGCACACAACATAACACCTATTCCACTTAAGAAAAGAGTAAACAGATAAGGAGTTAATTGTTAGTCTCCAAAAGTAAATTTTACATTGTGACACTTGTCCCTATAAGAATTAATATTACCATTGGCCATCATAATCTAAAAACTATTATAGGTATGGATATAACAATGGAGCTAGTTAGCAAGTTTTCTATGAATAAATTTGTGGGTGCTACTCCTATCTATGAAGACTAATACTTTCTTTCATTTGATGTAGGTAATGAATTTAAGTACATGAGAGGAGGAGAACATATCAAAATAATAAATATAAATCTAAAAATTACATTAGATGCAAGGTAATGTGGAAGCACCCACAAATTTATTCATAGAAAACTTATGAGGTATTACATTAGAGGCAAGGTAATGTGGAAGATCATGAATATATATAGAGGTTGTCTAAGTTCTAGGTATTGGAGCTAATATGTTCCTCACTTGATAAGACCCTTTATGGGGAATCTAGCTTAGCCATGAATGACTCCTCTTTTAAGGATACTTGAAGCCCCAAACACAAGGTTTCCAACCTAAAAAATGAAAAAAGAAACAACTTGCAAGGGGAATTTGTTTGGAAAAAAGTATGAGATTTAGTATGACAGTTCCTATGGGTAAGTGCACAAAGATGGTTCCCAAAAAGGGGACTTAAGTGGACAACTTTTTTGTAAAATCAGGAAATATTGACCTTGGATATGAAATTGAGGATACTTACACTCAAAATTTTGAGATGGAACAAAAAGAAGGATTCAAGTGCTTCGAGTCTACTTTCTAAACTACTAATTTATTTTGAAAATGGTTGAGATTAAGGGGTTCAAATGAGGGACGTACACAAATTGGTGTTGTTTTTGTCAGAAAAACATAACATAGCAACTCTTGTACAACCCTCGTACGGTGAACCTTTTTTTAGTATTTTTAAAATCACTACAGTCAAAAGTTAGGTAATAGTATGTAGTTGATGCACGATTTTTTTGATAATTTTTTAATGAATATTTTATTTTTTACTAATTTTTGAAATGGACACTTCCTGAAAAATAGAATTTTGGTTGTGCTACCCCTACAAATTTTGGAAACTAATTGATTTTTTTTTTTTAAATAAAATAAATTGTAGAATGGAGTCTAGTTTCTAAAAATGTAATTTATTTGAAATTTCAGTGAACGGTTAATTTATAATGAAAAACACACCAAACACTGCTTTTTGCCAAAAAATAGACATACAAACAAAAGAAATTATGGATTAACAACTTAACATTGTCATAAAGTGAAAAAAATTACATTGTTGGATAGCTAAGAGAGAACCTAACATTACCTAGATGTTCAATTTGTTTGATATTGAACCATGTGCAATCCTAACAGTGAGCACAAACCCGATTATGTGAAATATTGTAGAAATTGCAAAAACACATCTCTGGTCATTGGGAATACCCTCCAGGCCTTTGGGTTAGTATTCCAAGGAAAATACCAATCCTAAGGCTCAGGGATTCCCAAAGCAAGATATAACGTGAACATGTTATAATGCGCTCGCGTTATATGCCAATTTTGACATGGTTTTTGTTTGTGGGGAGCATGTCTAGCAAGACATAATGCG